>JABACO010000005.1:5381527-5461527 GCA_013339895.1 Ephydatia muelleri
TTATGGATCGTGTATCCCATGATGGACAGAGGATTATGCTTCTGTCTGAGGAAGCTAAGTCTCACTATCGTCGTGACGTATACCGCGGTGTATGTGCGTTCCTGATTGGAGCTACTTTAAGTCAAACAAAAGCAATTAGCTAAAAGAAGATCGCAAGCCATGCACAGCAGGGTGTGGTGTGCGCTCTACTTCACGGGAAGTGCTCCAATCGACTGATGTCCAACATCTGAGGTTCGTACTGAATGGATGGGTGTGTCCCGTTCCGTATCCGGTCCTTACAGTAAACATGAGTCAATGAATTTCATTAGAAACTAGTTTGTCCATTGGTATCTCATGATGTTCATTCGTGCGTGTTTAAATTAATTTGTCTTAGCCATATATGGACAGCAATAAAACGCGTCGAATCAATTCTTGATTTTCAATTGATTTATCACTTACATTCTGGTACTAAATGTGAACATTTTGTACCTGAATGTAAGTTATAAATCAATTGTAATTCAAGAATCGATTCGACGCATTACTAGGTAAGCTAGTATTTCCAATATAAATGTTATAGTGTATGCGTATAATGAAAAATTTGCAAACGCGTGTATGATACCACACTCACACAAACAACACACACACACACACACACACACACACACACACACACACACACACACATGCACACGCACACGCACACACACGCACAGTAAATGAGAAGAAGACGATCGAGCCACGAGGGCTCGGGCAATTTGACTCATCAGAACAGTGTGTAGCGACAATACATTTCATTTCGGTTTTCCGCAGAATTGGAGGAGTGGGTGTGGATTGCCAGCTGGGAATGTTTCATTAGCAGTGTTTCCGCAGCAACAACAACAACAACATTAAAATTCCACGCGCAGATATTCGGTGTTCCGTGTTGTTGCTAATAACTATTCTAGTGATAGGCATTGCATGAGCGCCACATTTAGAAAGCCAAAGCTAAAAGCATCGCACACATGCATAGTATAGTATTTCCAATATCTATACATGTTACGGTGTGCATGTAGATATTGGAAATACTTATCTAGTTCTTTGTGTCCAAATATAAGTTTTCGTTTCCACATGTCAGGTATGGCGTCTAAGTAGTTTAGTAGCAATACGCGCGCTTAGTAGGAAGTGAGAGTATACTATCTCACGCTACTTATACGGCCTCTTTTGAAGCTTCAAAGACCAAAGAACACTTGGCTATTGAAAGCAAAAGGACAAATAGACCTTTAAATGGACCTTCATTTGTACTTTTTAGATATAATAAATACACTTAACTCTGCCTCCTGTAGGGACTTTGAACAGACACTCATCAGGGGACTGTTGGAGACCACACACCTAAGAACATCACCTGCCATATTTGCTTCACTTCATATTTGCTTCACTTCTTGTAAGTTAACTCGTGCACTCGTGACCAACAAATGCACCAGTTCTCATATTCCTGCCACAGGAAGTGCACTGAACCAAGATATCATTTAGCAGTAATATTATTACATCAGAAGCTGGCCTCAAGGAAGCCGGAGCCAAAGGAATTGCTGAGTGGCAGCATGGGTACAAAACAGTACCTGCGACTTTTAGCCATGCAATGATACATTCAGCACACACAAGAATACTGCACAGCAGCTCAATGGACTGAGAAAGGATCTCTTAGCACCAAGGGCATTCCAGTTTGCTTGGGCAAGAAAAATTGTCAGGGGCCCAGGACAGCCAGGACCAGTTACAGTAGCTGGTGCAATGACCTGGATATGTTTTTTCAGTGTGCTTGGCCAGATACCAGTTTGACGAATCGACTTCACCATTCTCACCCCGTTGCTGGTTTTTTGGAAGTGCTCACAAATATTGCAAATTTCAACATGCGTATAATTATTTATTTGAACCTTATTTCTTACTATGCATCCTTCAGCTTTGTGAGCATACCACTGAAAAGGGATAATGTGCTTCTTGAGGACACCTAAGCTGCGGGCATGGACAATAGTCAGCTTGCAGGGTTTGCAAACATGGAACGGACTCGAAATACCAAATAGGAACAGCTTGTAATTACAATATGCTACAAACCGATAACATACCGTAACGAGTACGATTACTGCTCTGTACGAGGTGTTTACAGTCTGTACCACTTCTAACTGCCGACTGCCAAGTCAAATATCCGAAAGAAGATCATATTTGTAAGTGCAGCAGCCTCACGATATTATTTTCACTATGCACAGCGCATATTATGTAGTATAGGAGGCAGCAGCTACGAGAGAGACCGCGAGGAGGCCAATATGCGTTCGAACAACCTTACTGTAACTGTTTCTGCGCGAAGTCACGCAACACACACAAGGCAAACATCTACACACAGCCACATGCATATACAATATGTAGTGTACGTAAATGGAAGGTAGTTGTTGAGGATAAACATTAATTCACATGATCTAATAACCAGAACATGGAGGTGGACATGCAGTCCTCATGCAAGGTCACCAGGACCAGACGCATCTTTGAATCAGCAGAACACTGCAGGCCCTACCCCCTCACCAGTACAACAGGATATGGCCCATGGATTGGCTCCTATACATCTCATTCATGAGGTGGCTGTGATGGTGTATTGCAAGGGTGTGTTGTTGGGTGCATGGTGGGCTTTGATTATTAGAGATCTGGTTGAGATTCGGAAGGATAATCATTGAGTATATATGTTTTCTATTTGTCGACAATGAGACTGTATTGAAACTCACAGAAGTGTCAACAAACATTAAGTTTACTACATAACATAAAATAATCAATTCTTGTTATCGGTATTGCTTAATACATCAGAGCTAGACAACAATCACACTGAATCATTATAGGTCAAGCTGGATTACAGTTCAACTGTGAGTTCAACTACAGAGAGTTAGAAGGTGTAGATAACTCAGTTAACGTAGATTCCAAAGCAGATGAAGAGGTGTCATAGTCAAATAGTTCATCATTGGAGGCAATGTCATTAAGGTCATCGGCCGATGGGTCCCCATGAAATATATTTCCCAAATTTCTGGCATGTGTTGTTCCTGCTTTCAACAGTTCGTGTGAATGTTCGCTGAAGGAAACAATAACAAATACCATATAATGTTGCTTACCAAGAGGGCAAGATGCTTTGTTTAAATGTCTAGGTTATCCAGATTAACTTTGCACGTTGAAAGGAATCTTTCAGCGAAAACTTTGGTTTTCATTTTGAGAAATCCCTGGCATGGCTGAACACCAAATAGCTACAGGATATGGTCACAAATTCATAAAATTCAAATGTGAAGATTAATTTAATTACCCTTCGCCTTTCCTCAGACCGCATATCTCCAAGCTTCTTATTACAAAACGTCAAAGCTTTCTGGAGCTTATGCGGGATGACAGCATCCACACCCATTACCTTTCCTAGCATGTCCTGCACATACATGCATCAGTAGGTAGACTGTACCATGTTATTTTAGCAAGTAACATACATACATTGATATCCTGTTTTGATGGCTTTCTTCGAACATCATTGCAAAATAACACAGCCAATTGAATACAAAGCTCCTCCTTTAAAAAATAGTCAGATTTAAGCATAATTTGAGCATGCACCACTTGCTTACTTTGAAGGGACTCGTTTCTATACAAGAAGAAGATTAAAAAAACTGTGCCATATTCGTAGCCATTCGTTTTTGCTCCCCTTGCATCTGTTTCACTTCAAGCGAATCGCTGCTCTGAAGTGGTGGGTTACTTGTCAGTGGCGGATCCATAACGGTGGATTAACCTTTAATGACAATACAATTGTGGCATTATACAAATTGTTTAGAAACCAAAAGGATTAAATTATCAACCTCTGGGTTTACATATTTATGTATAAATGGGTCAGTTTCCGAGAAAATGACCCATCGCTATATCTGAACCTGCGTCAGCAGGTTCAATATAGGATTGATTGAGGAGTCATGAATGTCGTTAAAAATTTTCAGTTGCGTCGCGAGGGACAACGAAGAAACGGATAGCTTTTCTCTTTGCAGCAATCGAACGACAACACCAAGATCTACGTTTTGGTGCTAGTTTCATGTCATAAAACTATGCCCTTCTAGACCAACTAAGAACCTGTTTCTCGTGCCCATGCCCAAAAAAATTGTTGGTCGTCGTCGTCGTCTTCTTCTTCTTCTTCTTCTCCGTCAAGTATAACTCACGCTAGGAATGGTTTTAAAGAACGGCGATAGTACCAATCGCTTCAGAATTTACCGGCGCGGTGCCCCTTAAGGTAATAAAGAAGCTACAACGAAAAAGTACTATATACGGTATGGGTATATTACTATGTTCTAAATACAGGAGTATGGATAATTTTAGGCAGTATAAATACTCCAACAGGCACAAAATTTATTTTGGTGTCAGTTTAGTCGTTACTTATTTTGGCTAGTGAAGTTGTTTTTCTAAAAATGCCTTCGCGTAATCGAAAGAAGAGAACGAAGCAACGAGCGGAATACCTCCAAAAGCAAGAAGAGAACAAGGCTAAAGCCCGAGAGCGCTACAAGGCCGACCCTGAAAAAAAGAAGGCCTCTGTACGCGAGAGCTACAAGGCCGATCCTGAAAAAAAGAAGGCCTCTGTACGCGAGAGCTACAAGGCCGATCCTGAAAAAAAGAATGCCTCTGTACGCGAGAGCTACAAGGCCGATCCTGAAAAAAAGAAGGCCTCTGTACGCGAGAGCTACATCGCAAATATTGAACCTAAGCGTGCTGCTAAAAGGCAGCGATATGGAGAGGACCTCGAGGAGAACCGTGCTGCTAAAAGGCAGCGATATGGAGAGGACCTCGAGGAGAACCGTGCTGCTAAAAGGCAGCGATATGGAGAGGACCTCGAGGAGAACCGTGCTGTTAAAAGGCAGCGATATCAAGAGAGCGTCGAGGAGAACCGTGCTGCTAAAAGGCGGATATACAGGGGTAATTCAGCTACCATTAAGGCAGCTAGAATGAGTCGGTATTGGAAGGGTCGTAGAACTACCACTACCACTACCACTACCACCCAAAGGTATGTTATAGCATGCTGTATGTACCATTTAAAATCTAAGGGCTGCTATGCACGTGGCTCATGGCTTCCTGTCATGCACACATTAACACTCTTGTATGCCTGCATGACATATTATCAGATGTACAGTATGGCTTCCTACACGGGATGTTCCCTGGTAAAGGTCAATGTTTGTACAAAAGGTTATTTGTACATGTACATGCATCTGTGTCTGTTACATTGTAAATGTGATGTGCAATAAAGGACTATACACATGTGTGTACTACTGTAATTGCATTTTCAGAAATTTAATTAACAAGTCTGTCATGCGCATCCAACCCTTGCATGCAGCCGATTATCAGATGTACAGTAAGGCTTCCCACAAGTAAAAGTTCCCCATGTACATGTAAAGGGTACAAAAGGTAATTTGTGTCTCTCACATTGTTTTAAAGGTCCACTACACATGTGTGTACAGAAAATTGAGTTGTATGAAAATAAAATAATTCACGTTATGCGCAGTTGGTAAAATGTTTTGATACATGATAAGGCATAATGTGTGGTAAAATAAAAGTACTGCAACCCTATCTTCTCCCATATAGTTACTCCCTGTTTGAGCCCAACTCTCGCACACTAGCAGAGTATGGAGTGAGTCTTGAAAAAGCAATTCTTAGGGATAGTGAGCTTCTGAGTGATGTAAACAATGCTTTCTGCAATAGCCATCCATTGCTAGCTCAAAAGGTTGTTACAAGATCTGCCCGTGCAGCAGTAAGTAAGATTAGTGCAGATGCATTACTTGCTAAAGCAATAAGTGTACGAAGATCACAGGCAGGGTCACTGCTAAAAACTATCCGTAAGGTTAAGCCCCGCCACCGCCTGCAGCAGCGCTGGACCCACGGCCACCGCCAGCAGAAGCCCCGCCACCGCCTGCAGCAGTGCTGGACCCTCCGCCACCGCCAGCAGAAGCCCCGCCACCGCCTGCAGCAGTGCTGGACCCTCCGCCACCGCCAGCAGAAGCGCGGCCACCGCCTGCAGCAGCGCTGGACCCACCGCCTGCAGCGTTACCCCCGCTGATGCTCCCCTCAATGCTGCCCCCAATGCTGCCCCCGCCTTTTTTACTGCCCCCGCCACCCGCATGGCCTTACCCCGGGGGGGGGAGAAGAAGAAGAGGAAGAGGCCGAGGAAGAGGAGGCGGCAAAACTATTTATTTTATCAAAAACAACTACACTTATCACTATTAATTTTATTGTTATTGTAACATTAATTTTACATACGTATTTATTAAAGTTATATAGTAACTTGTGGTCGGGGCAATGCACAAAGCGTTCGTAAGGTATAGACATTTTGTCCATTGCACATCGTTCCTCATCACATTACAGTTATGAAGCTTCGTTGACACGGAGAAAAAAAAAACTTATGAAACAAGTAAATAAAAACCTTCTCTAACGAGAAAGTTGGTGGGCATATAGGATTGACAATGTTGGTGTAAAAAGCACGGAAACAAGTGTGACAGAAATGTTACTGGAAAATTGAAATAGGCCTATATTTAGCCCATTTTCTCAGGCGTGCGCTGCCTAAATGTGACTGGGCTAAATATAGGCCTATTTCAATTTTCCAGTAACATTTCTGTCACACTTGTTTCCGTGCTTTTTACACCAACATTGTCAATCCTATATGCCCACCAACTTTCTCGTTAGAGAAGGTTTTTATTTACTTGTATATATAAAAGTTGTAAAAATCATTCACGTTTGAATCGCTATAACTTTGGAACAGTACGCGCCATTGACTTCCTATTTTCAACACTTCATACTACACCATGTCTCTACGGTAAAATACTTTTTGGGGTCTTGCACTTTCTCCGTGCCCGTATTGCAACGTCCGATACCCCACAGGGTATGAACCCGTCATAACTTTTGGCAGGAGTAATCAAATCGCTTCAAATTCGGCTTGTAGGTAGAGGGGTCCTATAGCTATTGATTTGTTCTGTTCGTTAATTTTCACTCTATCGGTTGCGGAGATACAGGTGTGCAAAGTTAATGCACATTTCCTGCTCGATTTGCCCAGGCACATTCTCCCATTTCGCATGAATATTAATCACTTCCTTGTTCCGCCCAATCTCCGCCTTAAACTAAGCTATATAGCCGTTCGCAACTCAGTGTTTGTTTTTTGTTGCTTTGTTTTATTTTCTGAGGTCAAAGAAAATGAGTTATCACTTCGTATGACGATCGTACCGAATTAACGGATCCAAGTGATGATGGTTGTCGCCGCCTCCACGTCGCGGACGCGCGTAAGGATTTTCTTTTTTTTCCTAGTCACTCGCATCACCGTTCGGTACCTAGTAATGTATTTATTATAAAGCTTTCCCACATTTGCTTGCTTAACTTCATTCCTGTCACGCCCACTCGGCTACACTGCAAGGATGCTATAACTTAGCTCACATAGCACGTGAATATGCACTACGCACTTGCATTGTTACCTGCCACACACCTACCTGCTGTATCTTTGCACACACAACACGTCCACGCCACACACACACACACACACACACACACACACACACACACACATGGGCTTGTACAACTTGCAGAGAATTTGGGTTCTTATTTCTCACACTGTTTTCGCAAATCGTACATGTCCATGAATGCACACACACACACACACACACACACACACACACACACACACACACACACAGACTGGGCTTGCAGTGACTTATGGCTCTTATTTCTCACACTTTATTCACAAAGCACGTACATGTGTAACAATACACCTTGCATTGTTATGTAAATAGCCCCCCCCACACACACACACACACACACACACACACACAGACTGGGCTTGTACCACTTGCTGAGACTTTGGGTTCTTATTTCTCACACTGTATTCACAAATAGTGCATGTGCATGAATGTACACACCTGTGCACACACACACACACACACACACTCACAAGAGAGAGCTTCACAGCGAAACCATTACATTGCGACGGTAACGTCTCATCACGTGACCTTACCCGTCACTCAGATGTAGGCGGATACCGTTGATATCAATACCAACGGTCCGTCTGTGGACGGAGAGTGGACGGCAACGTCCTTCCCCTCCGTCGCTCTGTCACGTCTTTAAACGTTATAATCCGTCAGTCCGGGAAATCCACGGTTAAAGGCGGTTCGCTTTTTACCGCATCGTACCGTCAGTACGTAAGGTTGGATTTCTGGCTACCGGTACTACAGCGGTACTGCTTCTACTTTCTATCCATGCAGCTTTATCGTATACGTGCACCATCCCATTCACTTTTCTCAGGGTTAGTTCTTCAAAAAACCATATACAAATACAAATGCATAAAAAAAAGGAAGAGCAAGTGTCAGTTTTGCTTGGTCTCCACATTAGGCAAAAAGCCGGATTCCGTTCTGTTGAAAGATAATTATGTATAGCATCAATCATGAATGCATGAACCACAGAAGTACTTGCTTACACATTTGCGCCGATATTGACAATCTGCGCGCGATGACACTGCATGGCACAAACGTGGAGCCACTCACGTCATCAAACGTTCATCTTGTGTAAAAAGTCACAGATGAGAAAAAAAGTGACCCTTGTACATACCTCATTGCGTTCCAAAGCCAAAAAAAATAAAGGTGGCTGGGTAGAGGAAATACAATTAAATAACGTACCAATAATACGTTACACCTACTAATATGTGTTCGCGTTACAACCTATTCCTGTAGATGGAAGAAAAGTGGTTGTGATATCTTCGACACCCCAAAAATGGCACTTACGCAGCACTCATGTCTTATCATCAGTGTGTGGCGAATCAACAAGTTCATTCGGATCCATAAGTTCCACGCCAATCTTTGAACCTGAAAGTTGCTATAGAGGAGGACAAAGGCCGATAGCGAAACGCTTACCATATCGTGCTCTTTGCTGCGCTGATGCACGTTGTACTTTGGCGCCAAAATAGGTTGCGATAATATAGGTAACATCCATCGGCTACACCACTGTTTTCCCCGCCAAAAACCTATTATTAATAGTCACGTGAATTGGTCAAGGGACACTTATAGTTGAATTAACCGTCAATCAATTGCAATTAGCGAGCTTATATCGCTTGTTATTGGTATGCGATGTGTTGCCATGGCAATGAGGTAACAGTCCAGTACATGTATGTGCGATTTAAATCTTTTATCAGCCTTGAAATTGATTCATTAAGGTCCAATACAAGAATGCAGAACATACAACATGTACATGGAATCAGTTTTAGTTTGAGTGAGGATGGAAGACATAATCCTTTATCCCTACACATGTAAAGAATGAACGAAGTACTTCTATAATGTTGCACACAGCCACACACGTCACACAAACAGGTACACATCACACACAGGCACACATCACACATAGCATACATCACACATAGGCACACATAGGCACACATCACACAGAGGCACACATCACACAGAGGCACACATCACACAGGATACATAACACAGAGGCACCATCACACAGGTACACATCACACAGGCACACATCACACAGAGGCACACATCACAGAGGCACTCATCACTAAGGCTACAAACACACACAGGCACACATCACACACAGGCACACATCACACCAACAGGCACACATCACACAGGCACACATCATACAGGCACACATCACACAAGCACACATCAACAGACACACATCACACACAGGCACACATCACACACAGGCACACATCATACAAACAGGCACACATCACACACAGGCATACATCACACATAGGCATAAATGACACACAGGCACAAATCACAAAGGCACACATAATACAGAGGTACACATCACACATAGGCACACATCACACATCACACAGGCACACATCACACAGAGGCACACATCACACAGGCACGCATAACACAGAAGCACCATCACACAGGTACACATCAGATAGACACACATCACACACAGACACACATCACACAAACAGGCACACATCACACACAGGCATACATCATGCACAGGCACAAATGACACACAGGCACACATCACACATCACACAGGCACACACAGAGGCACACATCACACAGGCACACACAGAGGCACACATCACACAGGCACACACAGAGGCACACATCACACAGGCACACATCACACAGGCACATGTCACACACAGACACACATCACACATAGACACTCATCACTAAGGCTACATATCACACAGAGGCACACATCACACACATGCACACATCACACATGCACACATCACACAGGCACATATCACACACAAGTTACACATATTGGCACACATTACAGACAGGCACACATCACACAGAGGTATGCACACAGACACACATAGCACACAGCCACACATCACACACAGTCACACATCACATATAGGCACACATTACTAAGGCTACAGGCACACATGACACATAGGCACATATCACACACAGGCACACATCACACACAGGTTACACATATTGGCACACATTACACACAGGCACACATCACACATAGGCACACATCACACATAGGCACACATCACACAGAGGCACACATCACACAGAGGCATGTGTATATCACACACAGGCACACATCACACGCAGGCATACATCACACACAGCCACATCACACACAGGCACACATCACACATAGGCACACATCACACAGGCACACATCACACATCTCACACAGGCACAGGCACACATCACATAGGCACACATCGCACACAGGCACACATCATACACACAGGCACACATCACACAGAGGCACACATCACACACAGAGGCACACATCACACACAGCCACACATCACACACAGGCACTCATCACTAAGGTTACACATCACACACAAGCACACATCACACACAAGTTACACATTGGCACACATCACACACAAGGACACATCATAAATAGAGGAACACATCACACAGGCACTCATCACTAAGGCTACACATTACAGAGAGGCAAACATCACACACGGGCACTCATCACACACAGCAATACATCACACAGAGGCCAGTGCACATTACTCAGAGGCATACATCACGCACAGAGCCTAGGCACACATAACACAGAGGGACACATCACACAGAGGCACGTGTACATTACAAATCACACACAGGAACACATCACACAGAGGCATGTGTACATCACACACAGGCTACACACATTACACACAGGGACACATATATCATAAACAGAGGCGCATATCACACAGAGGCACTCATCACTAAGGCTACATATTACACAGAGGCACACATTGACACAGAGGCACACATCAACACACAGGCACACATACACAGTGGCACACATCTCACACAGAGGCACACATCACATACACACCACAGGCAACTGGTGCCATTTATAGTTATGGAGTCCTTGCTGTAAAGATTCTTTACTTGATGACGAATCTGTCTCAGAGCCGGAGAGGTATTCTATATGCTCTCCTGTCTGCCATAGTACCGGTACCCGGTACGTCTGTATAATAAAAAGGATACAATTAGCTGCATGCTAACAGCTACCGCTCAGCACTAGCTATATCTCGCGAATCGAGTATACGCATATGCAGCTGCGCATATGCATACATAATCGGTGCACGTGTATGATATACGATACATACCTTCCGCTAGAAGCTGTTGTTTAGCTTGAAGAGAACTATCAGCTTTGGATGACGACTCTACTAGCATTTGGTGTTCAAAAAATGTAGATCTACACACGTATTCCCCGCAGTGGTGACAGTAACGTCACTTGCCGCTCATTTTTTGAATTCGGAAGGTTACTTGTATCACGTGACCATGCGTCAATAATAGTGGAGGACGCGGTACCGTGCGGTAGCGTTCGTCGATTACCGTACGGATACCGTCACTAAACGTTTCCGTGAAATTTACGTGGAAGTCCGTCTTGATCGAAAGTGACGGGGCACCGTTGCAACCCGTCTCCGGATAGCGGTTTCGCTGTGCTTGTACCACTTGCAGTGACATTGGTTCTTGTTTCTCACACAAAGTGTACATGTGCATGAATGTACATGCCTGTGCACACACACATGACACACACATACATGCACACACACACACTCACACAGACTGGACTTGTACCACTTGCAGTGACTTTGGGTTCTGATTTCTCACACTGTCTTTACAAAGCGTACATGTGCATGAATGTACACACATGTGCAAACACACATGCATGTGCACAGACTGGGCTTGTACCACTGGCAGTGACTTTGGGTTCTTATTTCTCACACTGTCTTTACAAAGCGTACATGTGCATGAATGTACACACCTGTGCACACACACACAACACACACACACAACACACACACACTCACACAGAGAGGGCTTGTACCACTTGCAGTGACATTGGTTCTTATTTCTCACACAAAGTGTACATGTGCATGAATGTACCATGCCTGTGCACACACAAACATGCACACACACACACACACATACACACACACACACACATACACACACACACACTCACACAGACTGGGCTTGTACCACTTGCTGAGACTTTGGGCTCTTATTTCTCACACTGTTTTCACAAAGCATGTAAACATGTGCAAGAACACACTTGCACATTGTTATGTAAATAGCCCGTACACCATATTCGTCACAAACACACACACACACACACACACACACACACACACAACACACACACATGTGCACAAACACATGCACATGCACACACACAGACTGGGCTTGTAACAGCTTGCAGTGATTTGGGTTCTTATTTCTCACATTGTCTTTACAAAGCGTACACATGTGCACACACACATGCATGTGCACACACACACACAGACTGGGCTTGTACCACTTGCAGTGACTTTGGGTTCTTATTTCTCACACTGTCTTTACAAAGCGTACATGTACACACCTGTGCACACACACACACACACACACACACACACCACACAGACACACACACACACACACACACACACACACAGACTGGGCTTGTACCACTTGCAGTGACTTTGGGTTCTTATTTCTCACACTGTCTTTACAAAGCGTACATGTGCATGAATGTACACGCCTGTGCACACACACATGAAACACACATACATGTACACACACACACACACACACGCACCCACACACACACACACATGCACCCACACACACACCACACACACACACACACACACACAGACTGGGCTTGTACCACTTGCAGTGACTTTGGGTTCTTATTTCTCACACTGTCTTTACAAAGCGTACATGTGCATGAATGTACACATGTGCACACACACATGCACATACACATGCACGCACACACACACAGAGACTGGGCTTGTACCACTTGCAGAGTTTTTACAAAGCGTACATGTGCATGAATGAACACACATGTGCGCACACACAGTACCACGTAGTGAATTTGTGTTCTTATTTCTCACACTGTCACTGTTTTCACAAAGCACGTACATTTGCATGAATGTACATGTACACACTTGATTGTTATGTAAATAGCCTGTACACCATATTCGTCACAGACACACACACACACACACACACACACACACACACACACCACTCGTGCACCACACACAGGCTCGTACCACTTGCAGTGACATCAATTGGGTTCTCATTTTCACACTGTTTTCACAAAGTGTACATTACAGTGCATGAATGTACACACTTGTGCACACACATTGTTATGTACACAGCCTGTACACCATATATTTGTCACACATACAGCACATACACATACAGTACACTTGCATTGCTACGGAAATGGAATCTTGTGCACAACACATACATACACTCATGTACAGTACACTTGTACGCACGCATACTAATGAAAAACATTAAGCATGTCTACACACTCACACACACACACACACACATGTACATTGCACGTAAGGTCTATTCTAAACTTGTTCTCTGCACCTGCACATGCATTATATTCCATTTAACTGCTTTATGCATGTATTTGATTTTTATACCCTGTCTCTTTGCTCCTTGCGTGTGGAGCTCCCTTATGGCTGGTTCTCTGTACATAGACACTCACATCACCGTTCTCGGAGATGTGAAATACTTATTGGGCACAACCCTTACTAAACTTCTTTTTGTTCGCTATGCTCAGCTATGTTCCACTTGCATGACTTTTCTCAAAGTTTTTAGCTCACACAGAGTACATGTACATGCCCTCACAGACACACACACACACACACACACTGTAAAATATATCACTCACTAATGATGATGGCACACACACACACACACACACACACACACACACACACACACACACACACACACACACACACACACACACACACTCTCTCTCTCTCTCTCTCTCTCTCATAGATACAATTGTAGTCCTGACATGCTGAAGGAAAGGTTTCAAAGGCCTTCATGGTGATGAATGTTATTGCACCTAAGCTATCAGTAGCCCTAGAAAATTTTTATTCTATTTTTTAATTCTATTTGCAGGTTTCTAGGGATAATAGCTGAGCGTGTTATTCTACATACTGCGTGATTATTGCCCAATGCTGAACAGCTATTTCTATAAATTGACTATAATCTCATTTCAGTTAAGCCACTTACACTTTAAAAGCATAAATTATACTCATCTATTTTATTCTATAGCATAGAATAAAGCTACAAATTTTTACCATTTATGTATTCCCGCAATCGCACTGCCTTAGTTCCGCTATACAGCTTTCGCTCTTAACATTTTGTTTGGGATTCTATCTGTAGTGTGATGCTGTATACAATATCTGTGCACTGGATGTCTTAAAGAAACGTGGTTTTCACGATATTCTAAGTTAAAGTTTTTTTATTCTATTTTTTATTCTATTTGAGAGTTTCTAGGGGTAGAGATTGTGGTAGGTCAGGGCCAGTGGTACGTTTACACAGAACTGACAGAAGGAAGTTAGTAACAATATTCATTATCCAGCTCTATAGACAAAAATACTGTACCCCTTTTTACTTGTTCAGAGTGCTAGATGAGTGTACTGAGGGATTAGTATTGCAGCAAAGTAATTTGGTAGACAATACTGTAACACTGCATCTACATCTAGTTGTTAGAAACAAGAGATGGAATTCACTGCAAGTTGGAGCAAGAGGCAGAAAGAACGAAGAAAATGTTTGCTAGGTTTTTAAAGAATTGCGAAAGCATTGTTTCACAAGGTGTTGTGTATACTGTATTCTCTTCATGCATGTGGAGTTCCCACGTGACTGGTTTCTCTGTAGATCTTCCTTTGACTGCACATAGGTTGCAAGTGTATGTATAGAGGACCAATCCAATGGGGACAAACACGATGTATGTACATCGTATGGGACATGCAGCTACCACATACACACACACCGTGGCAAACATTATACCTGTCTAATGATGGTGCACACTATACACACACATACAAACTCATGTACATTGCATGCAAGGTGTGAACTTGTTCTCTGCACATACACTTGCATTCAGTTCTATCGAACTGCTCGTATGCATGTTTAAGAGGACACTGGTTCTATTCTCAATTTCTGTATGGACTGAGTTTCTGTACTCGTAATGTGTTGTTCTCTATTGTTTTATACAATTGACAACTTCTGCATGTGGAGCTCCTTGTGACTGGTTCTCTATACATACATGCATCATGCAACATGAAACTCACAGCACTTTGTGAAACAATGCTTTCACAATTCTTTAAAAACCTAGCAAACATTTTCTTCGTTCTTTCTGCCTCTTGCTCCACTTGCAGTGAATTCCATCTCTTGTTTCTAACAACTAGATGTAGATGCAGTGTTACAGTATTGTCTACCAATTTACTTTGCTGCAATACTATTCCCTCAGTACACTCATGTAGCACTCTGAACAAGTAGAAAGGGGTACAGTATTTTTGTCTATAGAGCTGGATAATGAATATTGTTACTAACTTACTTCTGTCAGTTCTGTGTAAACGTACCACTGGCCCTGACCTACCACAATCTCTACTGATAGCTTAGGTGCAATAAAATTCATCACCATGAAGGCCTTTCAACTTTCCTTTAGCATGTCAGGACTACAATTGTATCTATGTGTGTGTGTGTGTGTGTGTGTGTGTGTGTGTGTATGTGTGTGTGTGTGTGTGTGCATGTGCATGTGTGTGTGTGCGTGCGTGTGTGTGTGTGTGCCATCATCATTAGTGCATGAGTGATATATTTTACAGTGTGTGTGTGTGTGTGCCATCATCATTAGTGAGTGATATATTTTACAGTGTGTGTGTGTGTGTGTGTGTGTGTCTGTCCATGAGGGCATGTACATGTACTCTGTGTGAGCTAAAAACTTTGAGAAAGTCATGCAAATGGAACAAAGCTGAGCATAGCGAACAAAAAGAAGTTTAGTAAGGGTTGTGCCCTATAAGACAGTTTTATTTCACATCTCCGAGAACGATGATGTGAGTGTCTATATACAGAGAACCAGCCATAAGGGAGCTCCACACAAAGGGACAGGGTATAGAAATCAAATACATGCATAAAGCAGTTAAATGGAATATAATGCATGTGCATGTGTGGAGGACAAGTTTAGAATAGACCTTACGTGCAATGTACATGTGTGTGTGTGAGTGTGTGTGGACATGCTTAATGTTTTTCATTAGTATGCGTGCGTACAAGTGTACTGTACATGAGTGTATGTATGTGTTGTGCACATAATTCAATTTCCGTAACAATGCAAGTATACTGTATGTGTATGTGCTGTATGTGTGACAAATATATGGTGTACAGGCTGTGTACATAACAATGTGTGTGCACAAGTGTGTACATTCATGCACATGTACACTTTGTGAAAACAGTGTGAAAATGAGAACCCAATTGATGTCACTGCAAGTGGTACGAGCCTGTGTGTGGTGCACGAGTGGTGTGTGTGTGTGTGTGTATGTGTGTGACGAATATGGTGTACAAGCTATTTACATAACATTCAAGTGTGTACATTCATGCACATGTACGTGCTTTGTGAAAACAGTGACATTGTGAGAAATAAGAACCCAAAGTCACTACAAGTGGTACTGTGTGTGTGCACATGTGTGTATTTGTGTTCATTAATGCACATATACGCTTTGTGAAAACTCTGCAAGTGGTATAAGCCCAGTCTCTGTGTGTGTGTGTGTGTGTGTGTGTGTGTGTGTGTGTGTGTGTGTGTGTGCATGCATGTGTGTGTGCACAGGTGTGTACATTCATGCACATGTACGCTTTGTAAAAACAGTGTGAGAAATAAGAACCCAAAGTCACTGCAAGTGGTACATGCCCAGTCTGTGTGTGTGTGTGTGTGCACATGCATGTGTGTGTGCACATGTGTGCACATTGATGCACATGTACGCTTTGTAAAGACAGTGTTAGAAATAAGAACCCAAAGTCACTGCAAGCGTTACAAGCCCAGTCTGTGTGTGTGCATGTGCGTGTGTGTGTGTGCACATGTGTGTGTGTGTGTATGTGTGTGTGTGTGTGTGTGTGTGTGTGTGTGATTGTGACGAATATGGTGTACAGGCTATTTACATAACAATGTGCAAGTGTGTCCTCGCACATGTTTACATGCTTTGTGAATAAAGTGTGAGAAATAAGAGCCCAAAGTCTCAGCAAGTGGTACAAGCCCAGTCTGTGTGAGTGTGTGTGTGTGTGTGTGTGTGTGTGTGCATGTATGTGTGTGCGCACAGGCGTGTACATTCATGCACATGTACACTTTGTGTGAGAAATAAGAACCAATGTCACTGCAAGTGGTACAAGCCCTCTCTGTGTGAGTGTGTGTGTGTGTGTGTGCACAGGTGTGTACATTCATGCATGCACATGTACGCTTTGTAAAGACAGTGTGAGAAATAAGAACCCAAAGTCACTGCAAGTGGTACAAGCCCAGTCTGTGTGTGTGTGTGTGTGTGTATGTGTGTGTGTGTGTGTGTGTGCACATGCATGTGTGTGCACATGTGTGTACATTCATGTACATGTACGCTTTGTAAAGACAGTGTGAGAAATAAGAACCCAAAGTCACTGCAAGCGTTACAAGCCTAGTCTGTGTGTGTGCATGTGCGTGTGTGTGCACATGTGTGTGTGTGTGTGTGTGTGTTTGTGACGAATATGGTGTACGGGCTATTTACATAGCAATGCAAGTGTGTTCCTGCACATGTACATGCTTTGTGAATACAGTGTGAGAAATAAGAACCCAAAGTCACTGCAAGTGGTACAAGCCCAGTCTGTGTGAGTGTGTGTGTGTGTGTGTGTGTGTGTGTGTGTGTGTCCATGTATGTGTGTGTCATGTGTGTGTGCACAAGCATGTACAATTCATGCACATGTATACTTTGTGAAAACAGTGTGAGAAATAAGAACCAATATCACTGCAAGTGGTACAAGCCCAGTCTGTGTGAGTGAGTGTGTGTGTGTGTGTGTGCGCGCGCGCACACAGGTGTGTACATTCATGGACATGTACGATTTGCGAAAACAGTGTGAGAAATAAGAACCCAAAGTCTCTGCAAGTTGTACAAGCCCATGTGTGTGTGTGTGTGTGTGGCGTGGACGTGTTTGTGTGTGCAAAGATACAGTAGGTAGGTGTGTGGCAGGTAACAATGCAAGTGCGTAGTGCATGTTCACGTGCTATGTGAACTAAGTTTATAGCATCCTTGCAGTGTAGCCGAGTGGGCGTGACAGGAATGAAGTTAAGCAAGCAAATGTGGGAAAGCTTTATAATACACTACTAGGTACCGAACGGTGATGCGAGTGACTAGGAAAAAAAGAAAATCCTTACGCGCGTCCGCGACGTGGGAGGCGGCGACAACCATCAGGCGCTAGCTGACAACCATTCGCTTGGATCCGTTAATTCGGTACGATCGTCATACTGAAGTGATAACTCATTTTCTTTGACCTCTGCTCAGAAAATAAAACAAAACAACAAAAAACAAACAGATACTGAGTTGCGAACGGCTATATAGCTTAGTTATTGGGCGGAGATTGGGCGGAACAAGGAAGTGATTAATACTCATGCAGAATGGGAGAGGGTTGCCTGGGCAAATCGAGCAGGAAATGTGCATTAACTTTGCACACCTGTATCTCCGCAACGGATAGAGTGAAAATTAATGAACAGAACAAATCAATAGCTATAGGACCCCTCTACCTACAAACCGAATTTGAAGCGATTTGATTACTCCTGCCGAAAGTTATAACGGGTTCATACCCTGTGGGGTATCGGACGTTGCAATACGGGCACGGAGAAAGTGCAAGACCCCAAAGAGTATTTTACCGTAGAGAAATGGTGTAGTATGAAGTGTTGAAAATAGGAAGTCAATGGCGCGTACTGTTCCGAAGTTATAGCGATTCAAACGTGAATGATTTTTATAACTTTTATATATATATAGCGATGAGTCATTTTCTCGGAAACTGACCCAAATTATCTATTATAAAGATTGCATAATGCACACATAACATTAAATGTTTGACACACTTTTGAATTTGACACACTTTTGAATTTGACTCCTGATGCTGCCTTTAGGCAATTATATTACTTCATGGTTTAAATTAAAATGTACCACCTTTTATCTCACCTTTGACTTTTTCGCAATGCTTAAGCAGCCACAATACACATCAGAACATATGGCGGCGTTTCCCCAAACCACAAGATTCTAATCATAGTAACTTGCCAATTACATCATCTGACAGAACAGCCCATGTTTATTTCTGGGGCCCAAACCAACAAATGTGTGTGTTGTGAGCTGCAACCCTAGGGCACAGTCCAGTAGCTACAGAGCAGTCTCACTCCCTTTACATCTTTGATGATGTCACAGCTACAAGTGTTAAGCAGACAATTCCTCAACCATATTATGCATGTGAACACTTCAACATCTCAATAAAAAACAATGCACCCATCTCCAGGAGTCATTACAAGGTCATTGTATTATTTTCATAATCAATATAATGAAGGGTTAATATTAAACTGGTCCAATTGAAGCCTGGATAGTATTTGGGACAGTGTCCACGAAAATTGCCCCACGGTTAAAATGTTATAAAAATGCATCGCGTTTGAATCGCTATAACGTCCCAACGGATAACGCTATCGACTTCCTATTTTCAGCACTTCATAGTGAAATGGTGTAGTATGAAGTGTTGAGAATAGAAGTCGATAGCGTTATCCGTTGGGACGTTATAGCAATTCAAACGCGATGCATTTTTATAACATTTTAACCGTGGGGCAATTTTCGCGGAAACTGTCCCATTTTACACACAACCAACCATACATACGGCGACGCACACACGCACACACACACACACACACACACACACACACACACACACACACACAAACACACACACACACATACAGAACACATGTGCGCGCACACACATTTGGTTTTAAGCTTACTTGTAATTGATATGACATGCTGGTATTGTAAGATTTCGTTGCTGTAGCGGGAGATATTTGTTCCATTCAGCTGAGGTACAGCTACAACAGACAGAACTGAGGTGGTACATGCCATGCCAGAGGGAGGGACCAGATTGGCTGCAACAAAAGGTCCACATAAGTCATTTTTAGAGCCACAGTTGGTACCAGAAGATTGAAGTAGAATGATGTCATTGGAGGGGCAATATCCTGGAGGGACTATCCATTTTGTGACTGGACCAGGAGTGGTGATGTTACAGCTGATTGACAATGTGGCATTTGGACACTATTGTGCTGATACTGAAATGAAAAGTGGTGTGACTGATGCATGAAAGGTTCATCCATCATCCATTTAAAACATTTGTTGACACCGAGAGTATGAATGGACTTTACTATACACGCACATAGAACTTCACTCCAGCCTCATGATTATTATACACGGTGGCTCACACTTTTGACAACTACTTCATCCAGTTATTACTGAATACGTTACTCATATGGAGAAATGAAAGTTGCGGTTTGTAAATTTTTGGATTTCATTCCGCGGTACGTTCCATAGAGAATGTATGGCGTTTTTACAAACTTGATTATTATTTAATTAAATAACGGACCTGCAACTTTTGCTACCCACTAATACTACTCTAAATGATGTTCAAATGTAGGCAATTTCAAATTTTGTATCTCATACCGTCCAAAATTCTGGGACCATTTCTGAAAATATGATATTCCATAGACTTGTACACAAAATGGAAAAAAATCATGCTAATTAAGATATTCCATTGGTTATAACTAATGAACAGAGGGGATTAGAACTTTTGCCACCCTCTAAAACTATTCTACAACTATCCAAATAATATAATATATGACAAAAAGTGAATGTTGTCGTGAAGAATTTGGGGACCATTTTTAAAAAAGTAAACCAGTTTTGGTGCAATAAGGCGCCATTTTAAAATGGCGTTTCTAAGGGTTGCCATAGATATTTAGCTAACGTGAGACCTCTAACTTGGACACGCCCATCTAGGGCAATTTGCAAGGGTGGAGTCGAGGCAGAGGGCGAGGTGGGCCAGGGGGCGGGGTAGACAGGGGGAAATGAGCGTATAAACATAACTACATGGAATACTAAAAGCTTCGAGTCTGTGTTTTCTACACCGAGTAGGCTGATCGTTGTCTTGAAATTAGAATGATAGTGTAGGCTGCATATACCTCGACCGGCTGCTCAGATATCTACGTACGCTGGCAACACTTCGTATATCAAATTTTTATGTTAGCGGATCCTATAGGCCTACACGTAGCTGAATCGAGTGTCTGAGAAACATACCACGTGATCACATGTACATGTACATGCGACACCTCCAGTTATCAAATTAACACAACAGCAACGCTAATATTTTGCAGATCCGAGTAGGGTGTGTAACCGATATTCAGGTTTTGTAGGTTAATCGATTATTCGCGATCACCTATTCGGTCGACTATGCATTTAGCAGAATAGCAGATTACCGATTTCAGACTTTCCTTTAGTCGAAATAACCGATTCTGTTTTTCTTAGTCGCGATTAATCGATATTCGTTTCTTTCATATGCAGAAAATCTGTCAGAAATCGATTACCTTTTTATAAGCCCTTCGCTTATAGACGGCAATGTAGTTTACTAATTATAATGGCCGGTTTAAAATCAGTGTTGACGTAATCAAAGGTAACCATGCAAACTAATCAACACTGCCCTTCTTTCAAAATACCGTCCCTGTGCATGTTTTCATACAAGCATGGGTGCACGCGCATGGCACAATAGCTCGATCAGAACTTTTTGGCGGTATATAGTAGATGTTCGCAAGCTCACGTTAGACCTTTCCATTCTCTGTGTATTACATACATGTAAAATAAGTGTTGATACAAGCAAATAAACACTAAACAGTTCATAAAGGTTACAATTTCCTCAACGAAACGCGCTATGTAGTCCTCTGCACCAGCTAAGTGTTCTATTGGTTCCCAGGTGTCATCTTCAGGCCCAAATCCTTTCCAGCGCACCAAATACTTAGGCACACCCTAAGCGGCGTTCGCTGAATTCCACCAGGTTTGACATGAGGTTTCACAGGCTTTTTGGTTCTGCTTCTTGCCGCTTTTTCGAATTCTTCGGGGGCATGCTGTTTGAAAAATACAAAGGGGGGTGGGCACGTGTGGTTTTAATAATTTAAAGTTGACATTATTGTAAGGCAAGAGGCCAATGACTATTGTCAGTTGAGGCATACAATAGTGCGTAATTCCTTTTTAAATTTCATTGTCGTAGAATTAATGAGATGTTATTTTCGATTGACTCGCGCGCAACGTATGCCTACAGCGATTTTGTTACTAATTTTAAATTATGTCGGCTAAACATCTACATGTACATTTTCCCTATAAACTAAAATGAATTGCATCCACAAAAAACTGGACTGAGTAACTATGATTTACGTGCTAATATTAGAATCGGAAAAACCTCAAAAACCTAGGTAATCGTTGGCAAACTAATAATGCATTAATCGCCAAAATCGATTGTAAGTTTCTAATAACCGATTTGCAAGTTGCTATAAACCTGAAAAATCGATTAGACTTTTTTTCATAGTCAAAATAATCGATTTTAATTTTTTTAAAAGGTTACACACCATATATCCGAGGTGAGAAACTTTAAGCGTAGTTGTGTGTTTCCATCCACGTACTCGATATCGATGTGTTGACAGTGTGATTCTGTGATTAGTTAGGTTCGAATCGGATGTAATAATAGTGCCCTTCACAAAGGGAGCATTTATTAGAAATAATGTATTACGCTGCATGTTGTATAGTTTAGCAGTAGCATATCGATTATGTTGTAAAAACTGTATATTTTGCCTCCAACACATGTGTATGCTTTTACTGTATGGTGCATGTATGCGTATGGTGCATGTAATATATATACGTATGGTGTTTGTGACGTAATGCATGTACCAGTGTAAATGTATGCCGTTATAACTGATCTAGGTGTGTAAGTAAGGAGGAAAAAGCTACAATGCAAGTGTGTGTGTGTTGTGTGTGTGTGTGTGTGTGTGTGTGTGTGTGTGTGTGTGTGTGTGTGTGTGTGTGTGTGTGTGTGTGTGTGTGTGTGTGTGTGTGTGTGTGTGTGTGTGTGTGTGTGTGTGTGTGTGTAGTATGTTTCTGCGGGCAATCACATACATGTATGTGCAGAGTTTGAACTCTACCAGAACTACTTTTGAACCCACCTTTGGTTGCATTTTACCCATGCATAGGAAGAAGGACCAATGTGACTGATCATACATGTATATATTCTGTCCCATTGGTCCAGGAATGGATATTTAGTTTCGAGGATCTGTGCTGTTGAAAGCAACAGGGGGTGGTGTTTCGGAATATGATTGGTGATGGGGCAAAAATAAGTTTTCCCTTCGTACCATTACATGGCATGCCATGCAGTTATAGTAAATGGTGCAGACCAGCCCGATTAATTGGCTGAATGGCAAGTTACATGGCATGTGTAAATCAGGGGGTCAGTAAATCCCTTGTAATGGTGTGCATCTTGTAAATGTAACATCTGTAGCAACTGAATGTCTTGAAACTATGAGTGTTACTGATAGATGTTGCGTGTTGCCTACTCAATCCTTCCTGTCTCTCTCTCTCTCACCCCCCCCCCCCCCCCCCCAGGCTTCTACTGATTACATTATGTCATTAGTAATTTAAAAACATACAGGCTACACATATAAAGGATGGCGAGAACTGGACAGGATGAAGAAGCAGCGAATCATGATGCCAGTTGGTAGAATGCAGCCATTGCTTCCATCACCTCCAAGCTCATAGGACTTGGTGTCATTGAACTCATTTTTCTTTGTTTCTGTCAGTCACTGTGTAATCTGAACAAAACAATGCTTGCAATGGGATTTCAGCTTCCCACTGCATAAGCTGAGACATGCTCTGTGTGTGTGTGTGTGTGTGTGTGTGTGTGTGTGTGTGTGTGTGTGTGTGTGTGTGTGTGTGTGTGTGTGTGTGTGTGTGTGTGCACATAGCCCTCTTCTGATCCTATCTTAATTTGGATGTTTATACAAGGAACAAAGGCACAATGTCATGAATTTTGTTGTATGGCAAGACCTTTGCCCCATGCATGCAACATATACATACATGTACATACATGTATATGTACGATACCTCCATAAAGTGAACAACTTCATGCACATGGTATTCGTGTAGGGGTTATTTGTGGGTGCAAGGGTCAAGCATTTTAATAAAAGATGATGGTGTAGGGACTGATACAGATAGAGGCAGCAAAAACTGTTAGTCATTTTGCAACCACCCCCATGATCGGTGTGGCCTTAGGTAGAACAGTATAACGTTTTTGAGGGGTGACTCTTTCATTGTAAGGGCATCCTATTCAGCTGATCCTGACAAGAGAGTACATTCAATTTCAGTGATGGATCCCAGGATTTCCAGTTTGTGGGGGGGGGGGCAAATGACCCATGCCCACGTCCTGCTCCAGCTGGGGTATGGGGGACTGGCTGTAAGCTCCTCCTAGGGTCTAGGGAAGAGCACATTACATTGTACTTCGACATCAACCCATATTTCAACAAGTCAAAGAGTGTATGGAAGCGCTTGTGCCTACAGTACATGTACACAGATAAAGCCCATTACATAGAGGTGTAGCTCCAATGGATGTGAGATAAAATAACCACAGGCATTACCACTTACACACACACACACACACACACACACACCCTCCCTCACAAGTAGTCCAATCTTCATGTACATGTATCTGCCACACTATCAGCCAATCAAGTGAAGGCAGCAAGATGCTTTGATTGTATACATTTTAGCCAGGACAATGGTTGTGTACACCTTGGACTGCCCTTGTGGGTTTTGTGGTAACAGTCAGCCCCAAGGCCAACATAAACAACAGTACCTAGGGAGATAGAAGGCCAACAGTACACTATATCAACGCTAATACACTACACACCTGTATCTGTACTGACTTGTTGGAGTCATGAATGTGTGGGGCAGTATGCTCCACTAGCAGAGAGGAGAGTTGTAGAAGGATGCACATGGGGTCCTGGGGAAGAGTGCCAAGGTATGACCGTATAAGTTCTAGGCATATTGAGTGGAGTACTCACCGAGGAGCCAAAGGACTTGTCAGGTTCATGATCTTATTAATAAATAAGATGATGACAATGTCATTAGTAGGATCAGGGGGTCCCCCAGGAGGGCTGTCCTTCTCATGCTGAGAAGGTTGGAATCACAATGTACTGGAGGAGCAAGGGAAAGTGAGGAGGTGAAGGTGAATGGAGGTAAGAGGGTGGGAGGGAGGATAAATGGTATGTGTAATTTTGCCAGAGATGTCCCTGCTGGTGTACATGTACATGACTACAGGAGGACAGGAGAGAGGGAGTGAGGGAGGGATGGAGGGGGGGAGGGAGGGAGGGGGGAAAAGGGAGGAGGAAGGGAGGAGGAAGGGAGGGAGGAAGTGAGGGAGTAGGTGAGACAGGAGAGAAAGAAAGGAAGGAGGAAGTGAGGGAGTAGGTGAGACAGGAGAGAAAGAAAGTAAGGAGGAGAGAGGGATATGAGCAAAGAAAGATGGAACACAAACTAAGTGATTGAAGTGTACACAATGTACCTGGGTAGGCTGGCTGCAGCACTGATGACGCCCAACACCACGTTCCAACTGGAGTGCAGTGCCTGTGGGCGTGACTGGTGGACCTGTCCAACAGATAACGTACTGAGCACAGATCATATACATGTACCATGCACACTGTTATTTGCGCATGTTGCACACAGTAGCAGAGAAGACATACATGTACATGTAAAAAGTGAAGGGGAGGAGGCCGGTGGTGTTGTAGCTGATCACAGTAAGAGGCAGGACACCCGCCAGAGCACCATTGCAATACAAACTGAAGTTGATGAGGATGCCATTACTGTCAGTTGGCAAGTCCCAAGACACAATCATGTAGGTGGAGCCCACATTCTGCACCAACACAGCATCAAATCCATCCGGTGCTGGGGGAAGGAGGGGGAAGAGGATGACATCACATAACGACAATCACATCACACATACATGTACATGTATAATAGATTATCTATGCATGTGTAAGATAATTAACGCATGCGCGGAAGATCCCGCACACACCCTTGATATATAATGTATATTTTTGTGGATATGATCAGTTCTGATACCTGTGAGACTGTTGCTCTTACATTGGCGTAGTCGGCATTGACCTCTGACCTGTCTCCTCTGGCACTGGCTATGGCACAACGACCTGTGCTTCTGCCGGACGGCCGGACCCCTTCGACGGCGAGAAGACGAGCTGGCCAGAATGGGAAACTCACTTCAAGCACGTCGCTGTTGTTAACAAATGGGAGAGTGCGGACGAAAAGTTGAAGTGGTTACGCGTTCGGTTGACAGGAAA
Organism: Ephydatia muelleri; assembly: GCA_013339895.1. Classification (NCBI taxonomy): domain Eukaryota; kingdom Metazoa; phylum Porifera; class Demospongiae; order Spongillida; family Spongillidae; genus Ephydatia; species Ephydatia muelleri. The sequence continues at coordinate 5,408,219 of JABACO010000005.1, forward strand.
AGCACTGGCTGCCTTTTCGCGGTGTTCTGAGGCTGTTAGAAACGATTATGGTGAGTGTATGAAGGCTCTGGCTAAACGTTTTAACCCCGACAGCAAGCGTGAGGTGTACGTCGCGGAGTTACATTCGAGAAACAGACGCAAATTAGAGTGCTGGGCTACCTATGCTGACATTTTGAAGGGGCTCGCTGACAAAGCGTACCCTGACCTCGAGGAGGCAGCGCGTGAGCGTTTGGCTCTGAACCAGTTCCTCGGCGAGCTCGACAAACCACAGGTTGCATTTGGAGTTCGGCAGGGACGCCCGAAAAGCCTGGACGAGGCAGTTTCCCTGACAATAGAATTAGAGTCATATATTGGTGGTAGCCATGGTAAGCCAGCTCGAGTTAATTTTTCGCAGGTAGACGCGGAGTTACCCAATGCGAGTGCATCGACGACAGTAGCGGAGGAACAAGAATGCAGTGGAGTTCTAGCCGTCACACTACAGTCCATAAATGAAAGACTGCAGCGTCTGGAGCTGAGACTAAAGAACAGTGAGGCTATCACGGAGCGGGAGGAACAAAGGGAACCCCGCAAGCCACGCTGCTGGAACTGCGGGAAAAGAGGCCATATTGCTCGCCTCTGCAGAAGCCGTGATTCAACCCAGCAACAGGGAAACTACAGACCCTCGGCGGCAGGGGCCAACTGCCAGAGGGACAACCAATAATGGCCCAGAACGACCTCATTGTTTCTGTATTATCCTCCCCTTGTAGTAGTTATTGTGTTGAAGGCGTGGTTTGTTCCGTTCCCGTTACATTTGTTATTGATACAGGTGCCGCAGTGTCTTTGATCAACAACTGTGTCTGGAACCAGATAGCCCGTGCTGGACATGTGGCAGAATTGCAACAATGGATTGGCAACAGACTGGTGGGTGTTAACGGGTCCCCATTGTCTACGAAAGGGTTTGGCTCTTTTGATATTGTCTTTGGGAATAAGAAGTTTGGTGCAACACTAATTGTGACTGGAGATATTACAGTAGGAGCTATCTTGGGGCTGGATTTTCTAGAAAATCACAAGTGTTGCATTGACTGTGGTGCCAAAATTCTAACCTTTCCTCAAAATAAGCTTTCAGTCCAGGTCCATCACGTTATGCCAGTAAAGGTCGAAGCCCCCATCGAGTGCCCTGCCATTGGACTGGTAACCCTGGAAAAAATTGTGGTCCCGCCATCCAGTGAAATGGAAGTCATGGTGAAACAAGCAAGCCCTGGTATTGGTACCTGGATGGTGGAAACTGACACTTCATGCCGAACAGGAGTAATGGTGGCTCGATCCTTGGTGTGTACAAACAGCTCCAGTCTTGTTCCAATACGTCTGCTTAATTCCGCAAACAATTCTGTTGTTCTTAAAAAAGGAATGAAGGTTGCCAGCATGAGTCAGCTGCATGAAGACTGTACTACCCAGAACATCTCGGCTGTAACTGAACATATCCCACTGTCCCAAGGAGATCAGGAGGCACTATGGAGCATGGTCTGCAAGGTGGGAGATCACCTTAACGATGGTGAGAAGGAACTCCTGTTTCACCTCTTAATGGAATATGCAGACGTGTTCGCGTTTAACAGCGGCCAGATTGGTCGCACTAACATTCTGAAGCATCGCATTGACACTGGCAATACTCCTCCTGTCCATCTTTTGCCTCGACGAATCCCTCAGTCTCGTAGAGAAGAAATGGCAAAGCTGGTAAAGGACATGCTTGAGCAAGGCGCTATCCAGCAGTCAGATAGTCCATGGTCATCTCCTGTGGTTCTTGTAAAGAAAAAAGACGGATCAGTTAGGTTTTGCGTGGATTACAGAAAGGTCAATAGTGTAACAAGGAAAGATGCATATCCTCTACCTCGGGTGGATGACACACTTGATACATTAGCAGGGTCGAGACTGTTTACTACGCTGGATCTGGCTAGCGGATACTGGCAAGTGGAGGTAGCAGAGGAAGACCAGCCCAAGACAGCATTCACCACACCAGAAGGCCTTTTCCAGTTTCGAGTGATGCCCTTCGGGTTGTGTAACGCTCCCGCTACGTTTCAACGCCTGATGGACAGAGTTCTCGGTGGACTGAAGTGGTCCAGTTGCCTCGTGTATCTGGATGACATTATCATTGTGGGAACCTCGTTCAGCGAGCACTTGCGTAATCTCGCAGGTGTACTCCAAAGACTCAGGCAGGCAGGACTGAAGTTAAAACCATCGAAATGTAAGTGGTGTCAAAAGAGCGTTACGTTTTTAGGGCATATTGTATCAGAAGAAGGCGTTGCCGCGGATCCGAGTAAAACAGCTGTTGTAGCAGGATGGCCACCTCCCCAGTCGAAGCGCGAAATGCAACAATTTTTGGGTCTGGCTAACTACTATCGGAAATTCGTCAAGAATTTTGCTGCCATCGCGAAGCCATTACATCGTCTCACGGAGAAGAATACTGACTTTAAGTGACTGTCGAGTGTCAGCATGCCTTTGATGTGTTACGTGCATGTTTGAGTTCACCCCCTGTGCTCTCCTACCCAGACTATAGCCGGAGGTTTGTTCTCGACACTGATGCCAGTGATATTGGCATTGGAGCGGTCCTCTCACAGGAAGATGCCACTGGGTCCGAGGTAGTGATTGCATATGCCAGTCGTACGCTGAGCCGTCCGGAACAGCGTTATTGTGTAACCAGAAAGGAGTTGCTAGCGGCTGTCGAGTTTATTCACCACTTTCGGCAGTACCTACTGGGAAGGGAGTTTACCCTTAGGACCGATCACAGTTCATTAGTGTGGTTGCGTAACTTCAAAGAACCCGAAGGCCAATTAGCCCGCTGGCTAGAAAAATTACAGGAGTATAGCTTTTCGGTTGTACACCGTCAAGGCACCAAGCACGGTAATGCAGATGCCCTATCACGTGTCCCCTGTCGCCAGTGCGGTAGAGAAAGTCATGAAACAACACCCAAAGGAGATGTCATTGAAGGAAGCGTGACGTCATTACCTTGCACTTCCTATACTCCTCAATGGATACGTCAGCAACAGTTAGATGACTGTTCTATTCGGCCAGTGTATCAAGCTCTGGAGTCCAAACTGATGCTGTCAGCAGATGAAGTCAAACCATGGAGCCGTGAGAGCCGCTTACTATGGCAGCAACATACATCGTTGTATCTGAAGGATGGCGTGTTGTGGAGGAGGGTACTAGGCGGTGGTGAGGGAAAGTTGCAGCTCGTTGTGCCTGCTAAGCTGAGGCAGGACATTCTGCGGAGCCTGCATGAAGGGGCTTTGTCTGCGCATTTAGAAGAGGAGAAAATGAGGAATCTACTGAAGGAGAGATTCTATTGGCCAAGTTGTGCAGATGACGTAAGTGAGTGGTGCTCATGTTGTGCAGTGTGCTGTTCCAGGAAGACCCATGCCCCCAAAAGAAGAGCAGGTTTGCAAACGCTACAGGTAGGGTATCCACTGCAAATGGTTTGCGTGGATTTATTGGGGCCCCTACCTGAGACAGAGACTGGGAGCAGATACGTGCTGGTAGCAGTGGATCACTTCACGAAATGGGCAGAGGCGTACGGAATACCCAATCAGGAAGCAGCAACAGTGGCCCGTAAATTAGTGGACGAAATGTTTTGTCGGTTCTCACCACCGGAGCAATTACATAGTGACCAGGGCAGACAATTCGAATCTGAGCTGGTGAAAGAAGTGTGCAAACTGCTGGAGATTAAGAAGACCCACACTACTCCATATCATCCGCAGTGCAACGGGATTGTGGAACGCTTCAACCGCACACTTTTGGGCATGTTGGCCACTACGGTGGACTCTTACCCGTCCAGTTGGGAGCAAAATATTCGTCGGGTGTGCTTAGCGTACAATTCAAGTGTCCACGCATCGACTGGATTTAGCCCGTTCTTCCTTATGTTTGGAAGACAAGTCAAGTTGCCAGTGGATCTGATGTACGGTACCACTCAAGGGAAAGAAACTGCAGTAATGGAGTACGTGAAGAATTTGAAAGATGGCCTTTTGGAGGCATACGCTCTTGTTAGAGACAGATGCGAAACAGAGCATAAACGGCAGAAGAGCATCTATGACAGAAAGGTTCACGGAGAACCATATAGTGAAGGCGATCTTGTTTGGCTGTTTACTCCAGCTGTACCATCTGGACAATCCCGGAAGCTGCACAGGCCCTGGAAAGGACCCTATAAAGTGGTGGAAAGGCTCGGAGACGCCACCTACAAGTTGCAAGGTACTAGGGGAAGGAGACCACAGATCGTCCATTTTGACAGGTTGAAACCCTGCCCACCTAATGTCAGGTTAGCTAATGAACCTCGTCCGGAGCGTCCTGCAGCAGACGAAGTCGTTCTACCTACCCCTAAACCAGGGGAGCAATGCGAGTTGCTAGAGGAGGATGAAGATTATGCAGCGCCCGTGGCCCCTCCAAATGAACTCCCTGCCGCTGGACCTGGCGATCAGCCCGCTCCCCAAAGGCGATACCCGGATCGAAACAGACGTCAACCTGACCGTTACGGACCATTCATCAAACATTAGAGAGGGAATAGTGTAAGATAATTAACGCATGCGCGGAAGATCCCGCACACACCCTTGATATATAATGTATATTTTTGTGGATATGATCAGTTCTGATACCTGTGAGACTGTTGCTCTTACACATGTATATAGACAGTGACACACACATACACACGCACACACAATCACACACACATACACACACACGCACACACACACATGCACATACACACATGCCCAACATGCCTGCTTCTCCTGTTGTGATATTCACGTATACGATGTAACTGACTACGCCGCTGGACACAGCTATGGACATGTACATGTAGCCCACTTGGAAGGGGGGGGGGGGGTGGGGCTACGCTACAAAATTCACACAGTATACTCACCAAAACACCTGCGTCTCAGAAGATGAAAGCATGAAGGGCATACGTAGTTCGATCCCTGCATGCATCATTGTGCCTAATTGATGCGCTCCACTTCTCCAGTGCAAGTGACGCACAGCTGCTAAGTTAATTTTAATTTGTGTATCGGTACAATTCAAATTGTCTTGATAGTTACGTCACAGCTATTAAAGTTTATAACCGTTAACCTGACATAACTTTATTGATGACGCAAGGTATTACGTAATGACTAGTTCGTTTATGAATAAATTATGCGCAGTAGAAATTAAATTTTTGTCTTGATTTTAGTTTACGAATGGTTCATGATATAATCTTATAAAGCACAGATTCACAATCAGTCCGATTTATTGTAAATTATAAACGTGTCTAAATTCAACTTGAAAAAAAAAAGCAAGATGACCGCCTATGTATAGGCCATTTCTCCATATGTGACTTTGTAAATATTCAGTGCAATAAATCGAGTTATCCAAATTCAACATTAAGAATGATGATTAATAAACTATTTTCTGCAAGTTTTGATCTAACACATAGTTATTACAATTATGAACATCTTGAATTTTGGAATACCTGACATCTTGATTAGGTTGGTTCAATTTATTTACTACGTTAAATTAACTATTGAAATTTTGTTCTATTGCACCTTGTTATTTTAATCAAGTCAATCTATACAACACTTGACTTTAATAAGTATCGTACCATTAACAACTATGCAACATTTGAGAATTTAAAGATATCAACAACCGACTACTTTTAAACCCAAGTTATGTGTTAAAAAAGATGTAAAACATCAAGAGTCTATTTTTATTGTCAAATGGATACATGCCACAAGCATACCTCCATAGCAGGCCATGATGGTGTACAGTAGGAGAAGTATAGGTGACCTGCAAATAGAATATGATTAGAAGATATGGTTCTCATAAGTTCTACAGTTTGAAATATGCAGTTTTTGGCAGCCATTTTATTACTTTGGGGCCATGATAAGTTATTGTGTTTTACATTTGTAACAATAGGCATTCAGTAATGTTCCTATGTCAAACAGAGCACGTCATTTGTATGTAATGGTGCGGCTTTGGGGTGAAAACTAGTACGTTGACGGTAACAAAAGTAAAAAACAAACCCATAAAAATATTCAACGCGCAGATATTCAGTGTTCCGTGTTCTTGTTGATTAGTATTCTAGTGATAGATATTGCATGAGCGCCACATTTTGAATGCCAAAGCTAGTGCATCACACACTGTACACTAATCTAATTAATGCGTGGAATGAGCGCTAGTCGGCAATGTGCTTATGGATCGTGTATCCCATGAGCATGAAATGAGGACCATCTGAGGACCATGCTTCTGTCTGAGGAAGTCTCAATTGTCGTGCAAATTTTTAATTGGTGCTAATTTACAATCAAACAAAAGCAATTAGCTTCTAGAAATCACAAGCCATGCATCGCAGATGCTCTACTCCCCTTGTCGACTGATGCCCAACATATTGTTGATCGTACTGAATGGGTGTGTCGCATCTCGTACCCGACCCGTAAAGTAAACATAAGTCAATGAATTTAAGTAGAAATTACACATAAATTGCCTTTGCGCCCGCACCTTCACCTTTTGATGCATCTTCACTTGATCTTAGTGAAATGTCATTTAAAATATGCATTTGTTGATATCTATATCCTTACTATCTTCCTTTTGATTCAAAGATATCTGCTCCAATCGCTCTTCCAATGCATCAATGCGCTCCACAGCCTTCTCTAATTCGATGATGCGTTCTTCCATTTGTCGTACTTTGATACGAAGGGATGCAATCTCGGATGTTTGCCCAGAGAAAATATATAGAGGATTGGAAACCCATCCACGCATGCGTATACTCTCTATGCAATGCACGCGGACAGGGCTATCTAGTGCGAATCACACCTATAAACGTGCATAATCTCTGGAAAAGGCGGGAGTAGAGATCGATTTTTGTCAAATTCAGTGGAGTTTTGTGCGACAACAGCCCAGCAAATTCGATTTGTAAGATAGTAAAGGCGTGAGGGAATACAGTCTTACGCTACATTTGTTGTGAGCCTTGTTAAAAAAAGTTGTATTCCTTTGTCTTCGGGGTGCCATCTTTACACGGCGTCGTTTTGTACCTCCATCGGCTTTCCTGTATGTATTTTTTGCTGCAACAGGTAGATCTCGGTGTTGTGAGTGACACAAAGGTTTTTTGGAGAGCTCCTGTCAAGCAAAACGCGTGTTTCTGGCTTTTGTTTGACTTTTGGAGTCCCTTCCGTTTTGTACCTGTATCGCCGCACTACCTGGAAAGACGATAGTGTAAGGTATATTTTCTGATTGTGCTATGTTGATAACTTGACCGATGCTTGTTTTGGTTCGAATCAAAAGTTGTTTGGGCCCTGCTCACTCCGCGAAAGTGTATCAATTGTAATGCATGGACGCGTTCAATGTACATGGTTATTAATAAACCAGAGTACCTGAACTGACTTTCCTCATATGATCTTTTCTTCTATACGGGTAGGCCTAGACGTTGTACTCTGTGTTGGTCTGGAGAGCTCCTACCAAGGTTTGATCAAGCTTTCTTTCCAGGTATGATTATCTACGGTTTCATAATCCTTGCCAGCCCTATCCGCGTTAATTGGTGTTATGTGGGTGGGTTTCCAATCCCTCTATATATTATCTCTGGTTTGCCCACCGCTTTGCTTTTGCTTTTGAGAAGCCATCATGACCAAATGTGCTAAAACGTGCAAATTGGTGTGCAAAAATTGGAGCATTTGTTTATCAATGTATGCGTACGCATCCATATGTCTAACCTCAGCGACGGTGAAAGAGCAAGCTCAAGTAAAGATACAGTGCTATATGCCTGTGATTGTGCAAATTGCAAGGGGATATTATTTTATTGTTACTCTACCCTTCGAAGACACCGCTCAATTTTCGGGGTCAACACACAAGCATGTACGCTTAGAAGGCCTAGGAGTATCTTGTAGCACAAGAGAAGCTTCAGTTGCAGGTGGGTTTTGTTTGTGGCCTGTGGGTTTTGTTTGCGGCAGCTGTATAAGTACATGTACATATGCCTACATGTAATCAACCTTGTATACATTTACATCTTATTAGGAGGCGTGAAATGCCATTCATGATCATGTATGCTATTCAAAAGTAATCAGTGCCAGATAGTGTTATTTAAGGGTCAGGAACATGACAATGAATAATGATAATGTTTGCACTTGTGGTGCAATATTAGCAAGCCATTAGTTTTTAAATATCCTAAAAGACACAATATAATACAATAATTACACTTCATCTTTTTAAGCACTTATGTGGGGGATGATGATGCTATATGCATCGGTACCGGTATTGAATAATTGTGATAATGATCTATCAGGTGAGTATCACTGTGCAAAAAGTTTGTTATACGACACTGTATATTATAGCGATATATTTGAATATACGCAACAATATAAGCTGTCTGCGTATAGAACATTATAAGCAGATGCTTATATTGCAATATAGTCAGTCACGTGTGGTTTGTGGTATCCTAGCAAACCTTTGAATTTCATTAATGTTACACTCTTTGGTGAACCGCGCACTATCGTAATTTGGGTTTTGAACTACCGTAAACCAGTTCCCCCCCCCCCCCCCCCCCCCCCCCCTCCCTTTGCATCTGCTTGGTTATAAAACATTTCTTCGCACATATAAGTGGTACAACACCAAACACAAAATTCAAACACCATAGTGCTTGAGACAGCGGTTCCCACTAACTTAGTGTGACCTGATAAAGACGAGAAAATAATAACTTTTGGCGCCAATTGAAATAGCCATACTTACCTCTAGTGATGGACTTGTTGGTGCCGTCGTTGTTTTAGTTTTCGACCTAACCAAATGCGCACAAGAAGAAAAATACATTTTAGTGCCTCCCCAGCATACTTACCAGTTCGAATCGAAACGCTGCAGAAAAGCAAAATGAAGGTAGCAAAGCCATTGCGTAACTTACCTCAGCAGAATCGACCGCTTGTGATAGCCGAAAACCATAGTCCTTGTAACAGCGGTCCCCACGTACTACGTGACCTGATAAAGACGAGAACATAATAACATTTGGCATCAATTGAAATGGTCATACTTATCCCTATACACTGATGTTCTTGTTGGTGCCGTCGTGTTTTAGTTCTCGGCCTAACGAAATGCGAAGAAAAAAAAACATTTTAGTGCCATACTAACCAGCAGTTCGAATCGAAACGCTGCAGAAAAGCAAAATGCAGATATAGCAATGCCACTGCGTAACTTACCTCAGCAGAATCGGCCGTTTGTGATAACCGGAGACCAACACCAATAAAGTGCATTGCACACAAATTGTGAGTCGCTTACCGTATACTAGGCTTGCCTTCAGCAGGTTGATGGGGCTGATGTACTGCATCACAAACGCATCCCCAAAATAACACAACATGATAAGCAAAGACACGTACCCTTCCAGGCCACACTCACACAGGAACCCGCCAAAATTAGCCATCACGCGCAATGGCATACTCTAATTGGTGCACTTTTAAATTTGGAACAAAAATTATAAATAGTAGTGAAATAACAACTATAAGAGCACTAACCTATTGTAAAATATGACAAGTAACATTATTTAGCAGATACTGATGGTGTATATGTATGTGTGGACATCTGTCTGTGTGTGTGTGTCTGTGCATATGCGCGTGTGTGGACATCTGTCTGTGGATGCGTGTGTGTGGACATCTGTCTGTATGCGTGTGTGGACATCTGTCTGTGTGTACGTGCAACTGTGTGTCTGTCTGTGTGTTGTGTGTTTATGCGTGTGCGTGCATGGACATCTGTGTGTATGTGCTAATGTGTGTGTCCGTGTGCGTGTGGACATGTACGTGCAAGTGTGGACATTGTGCGAGTGTGTGCATGATGTAAGATGTAGTGTGTGCGAAGTGGATTTATAAGTTACATCGATCTGTATTGCTAGGCTCGAATTCCAACTTCGGCATTGAGCGTGTCAAGTTCGGTTTGTACTGACGGTCGCATGCAAGGTATAATTAAGTACTAAAGGCTAAGCGCCGGCTCCTTAGTAATTAGATGCTTAGTAACGCTTATACGAGAAATGATAACTTGCACACAAATATACACACAAGAATATGTGAAACTTGAATTACACGGTGGTATGATATAAATATACTTACGGGGGCATATTTTTGTACACTTCATTGTGCCTATATAAACAGTGACGTATTTAACACTTGCGGATTCTTGATTATACGCCGTCTTATATTTCGAATATAGTACTCAGGCGTATATTTTGCTTATTCTCAAATATACGCAAAAAATATACCGTATCGCATATCTAACTTTTTGCACTGTATATTAAATTATTAAATTACAATAATCTTTATCTCCTCTTTCAGAACATCAGTCCACTGACGATGAGACATTATCATCTGAGGATGAAACAGCAACGACATTGGATACCTCTACCGATGATATGCTGTCATCTGAGAATGAGGAGATACTTACACTTGATGATGAAATGACAACTCAGGCAGCAATAGATGAAACAATGATTGAGATGACAGGTGAAATGGTGGAGCATGAAATGACTGCTCACATGGAAGTTGGTGTATCAGAAAATGATATGCATGTGGAGAATGAGCATGATGAAACCCCCCGCATTTAACAACTTCATTCAATAATATACCGATTTGGATTTGTATGGTCCTATTTCGTATTTACTTCAAGTTTAAAGCAGCCTTTTTGTCAATATGTGGGCTTATATCAATCCTATTGCACCACGTTGCTCATCCACTTTGCAATATGTTCCCACAACCCTTCATAATTTATACAAGGTTGTCTGATCAAGTAAGATGGAAAAGACAGTTTTCATTGTGTGTCCAAATGATGCGTGTAACCAGCAGTATAAACCAAATGAACTTATACTAAATAAATCATGCTCCAATCTCATTTTTGGTAAAAGGTGTGGTTGTGAACTAGGCTATTATAAGCACATGGCTTTTTCAAAAGATAAATGGATCCCCCATAAAACATTCCATTCTGTACCTCCATCTCAATGGCTGAAACATTAGTTCAATGATGAAACATTTTGCAAACTATATCTGATCCAGCTACTAATGAAATGAAAGATGTTATTGATGGGCAAATGTGGAAAGATTCATTAATGGATCCTCTAGAACCAACATCTTCATTACTGTGTGATAATAACAGCATTGGACTACTTTTAAATGTGGATTGGTTCAAGCCTAATAAACGCTCTGAGTATAAGGTTTCTGCCATCATGATGACTGTTCTTAACTTGCCAAGAAGCGAGCCCTTCAAGAGCACGTGGACGACGATATTGGGTGTGATACCTGGCCCTACAGAACCAAAAGGCAATATCAACACCTTTCTGAAACCAATAGTGGATGATTTGATATCACTGTGGAACGGTGTTCCACTGCACCACCAGGAACGGTGTCTTGTGATATGCCAGCATGAGGAAAGGTTTCTCAATTCTTGGGTCATCTTGGGTGCTCCCGTTGTACATTTATGGCTGAAAGAGAACCTTCACTAGAGGTGCGTGTGGTAAAATGAGCTACATGCTGTAGTTCTATTAAATATATGAATTGTTTACCCATTGTAAAACACGCTGCAATATAAATTTACACTACATGTTTTTGTCATGATATTCGGTATTTCTCTTAAGCCAAGGTAGATACTCAATGTAAATAGCGACATTCTACTCATCGCTATTGACTGGTAGTAAATGAAGGTTAAAGTAGACCAACATTATTTCGGGGTTAACCCCGTAATCGTCTGGTAAACCCCGGACCGCACGATAGACATCCCGAGCTGCAAATATGTTTTTTATTATTATAAATCTAAACTGTTGGGTGATATTCCATACTAAATCTGCAACTCAAAACTGATATAGCATTGCTAGCGGACGTTTTGGTTTTTTAGCTTCCCCAAATCCTGTCCCGGATGCGGTATTAATGCGATAAAATAGTAGCTCGGCTCTGTTGCAATACAGAACTAAAACTCCAGGTAAAGTAGAATTTGGAAACAACTGTAACACTTCCACAACACAATAGATGCTGACATGGTGTAGCACCGCTCCTTAATTACTTTATTTATTATGCAACAGACTCCACTATTATCTACAGGATAAGAAACATTGTCCAGTACGAATACGATTTTGCAATTAGATTGCTACAAAAATCAATGTCTTTCATCATTATACAAATACAGACTTGACATTTTTCACATGCATAAACCGGTTCCCTGCATGTACATGTAGGATGGTTCAGATGGTAAACCTGTTGGTAAGTAAACATCAATGAAATATGAGAAGTCCATGAAAGTGGGTTTATGAAGTCTAAAAATGCATCTCAATTTATCTCTGGAAGCAATACAGATATGCAATTTTTTTTTCCAACACCGGTCCCTGCATTATTTATGCATGCCTTGTGTAATATCTTTAATGCACCGTACCACACTAGTTTATAGCAGAATAACAACCTAAGAGGGATTAAACCTGTGCAAAATCCTAAAGATTCTTCCTTCAACTTTGATAGTACATGTAGCTACAGGAGTTCCATTCCTATTGATTTGGTTTTAGCTTATTCATTCAGAGATAGTGCTGAATAAACTAGAGTAGCATCATTGGCAACCAGCATTCCACTGCCCTCTTATTTTGTTCAGCAATATGTATGAACTATATGCAGAGTCATTCGATGTGATATGTGTACTGCAGTATAAATTGGCATGCATGAATGCAATACTTACATGTACATACATGTATGTCAAGTTCCCCCCCCCCATCCGTTCATACAGAAATTAAGTAGAAATGTTTGGATAGAAATGGTGCAGTAATGCAATTCTAGAAATTATTAGTTAAATTGACAGTCATTTAATCATGATCCATCAATTCTCTGAATTAATAAATACATAAGGTGTATACAGTCAGTGCATGAAAAGAATAAAATGAATAATTAGACGCAAAACTACATTCTACACAAGCTTCATTCAACTTTGATAATAGCTAGAGGAGTTTCATTTCTATTAATCTTACATTATCCATTTCAGATATATTGCTGAATAAACCAAGAGGACAATATTTTTATTTTACTCAATTTCATGCTGGTTGACAATGATTGACAACAGAAAAGCAAAGTCCAATGGCCTGAAGGATTATTTAGGATATACTAAATTCACGGTGGAATAAACCGCCGGGTGTATTAAAAATAAAAATGCAATATCTACATGTATATAAAGTAGAAAAAAATGGATAAAGTACCTAAATCAGGATGCGAAATTAAAAGCTAGAGGGATTATAACCTGTCAGTGCAATGTTTTAACGATGCTTCCTTCAACATCGATAGTAACTAGAGGAGTTCAATCACGTTATTGATTTCATTTTAGTTTATCCATTTCAGATATATATTATACTGAATCAAGTTGAAACAGTTTTAATACAGCTCCAGAGATGTATTAGTTGAATTGGATCATTCTTGCAGTCATTTTATCATGACTCATGAATTCTCTGAAAGATATATTAGAACTGTGCATGAATAAAAAAGGAACTTGCAGATTTGAAACATAAAGTCCTAAAACAGGCAACAATTAATCTTTGGAACAAATCTGCTAGTAAATTCAAAATTTACACTTGGCTCTATCATTATAATATGAAATAGCTGCAATACATGTACAGGTAAGCATTACATAACTAGTCTTTGCAGTAAGCTACCTTTAAATTATCAGGAAGCTGCAGACACCCCAACCCCAGGCCCACTTACTTTGGTTTGTTGCAATCTGTTGGTCTGGATTCAGTGCTCCCAATGTCGGATCGCCTATATCAATATTGTCATGAATTGGATAAAAGAAAGGATCTTACCAACCTCGACATGTGTGCATTCAAATGTGCAAACAAGTCCTATTATATCCTAGTGCTCTTTTCTTTAACATACATGCATGTACTTGATATTTGCAGGACGCTTCATTGAACTGATAAAAATCAGAATGCATGCTTAGCTTCAAAACAACAGAGAACAAACAAGAATTGATTTGTATGTAAGCAACTGAACAGTTGAGGCACAATGGATTCCGCAAAACATCTTTGCTGGTTTAGGGAATCCATCTTGGTCCATTGTATTCAAAAAGATGCACTGTTCAATGTGCAAATGATACAATTAGCTTCAATAAGCAACTCATCATTACAACCACTTTATTCTTACATACACTTGTCATTTTAATTTAACTTACAAATCATTTTAAACTTCTTTGACTCCTCTTTTGCACACAGGATAGGTGAGGCCTCAATCTCAACATCTTGAACTCCAATCACAAGTCCACACCTCACAGACACAATATGCTCCTCTTCCTCCTTCCATAGGTAGTCATCAACAGTATGCTCATGATCTCCCTCAACAGTACATGTGATGACATGTACGTTTCCAGTATTCGTAGCAGAGGCAATTAAAAATCTTTCATCATTTGGGTAGTCTGGGAAAATCTTGCACCACAGCTGTTGAGATGGTTGATTTTTCCTTGAACTACACACCAACTCTCCAGGGTTGTTTGAAGCTATGGAAACCACCAATCCATTGTCAGGATGTTCAATGGAATACTCCTACATAACATACAGGGAGAATCATTAGTGAGGATGATGGAAAGGAAATTGAATGAAAGTTTTGCTCCTGAATGCTAGTATGACACATTGCATAACTCTGCTTCCAGTGCAAATGCAAGATTTATTTAAATACATGATAAATAATTCATGTGTGCCTTTATCAGAATCAGCTTCATGAATTGTAGAAATGATAATGCAGAATGATAACTTTGTTTTCAGTTTCTACATGTATATGCGAGCATTCCAATAGATTCATTATGTGAACAGTTAAATAGAACTCTAATGTTTGCAATAACACAGCTGGTCATGGTTGATTTAGGCTACTAATTCCTTGTCAGGAAATTGAATAGAATATTTCTGTATAGTGAAACGTTAAGTGAGAGGATGGAGATAAAATTGTTCAAACCTTTGCTCTTTAATCAGTACTTTTATTGACACGTTACAGAACTCTGCTCCAGTACAAATGCAAGGCTTATTTAGATACATTTACATCAACTATTGATATTACTTTTTGTCCGTATATCAGAATCGGCTTTATCATGGAGAATACAAAACAAAAGTGTATTTCTATGAAGTGTCTATATTCATTCTGTAAAGTTAAATAAAAACCTAGTATCTGTAATAATACATATTACATGCACTGTACAATGAAAATTATTTTCTAGATTCTAAAACACATTAGATATCTACAGTGGTAAGTATTCTTAACCATGGCAATAATTATTAGAGCACCTGCATACCACTTTCTGGAACTTGAAAGATTTTGCTTTTTTTTTCTCATCACCACAGTACAGTGAATTATGACAATCCAAATACATCAATTGTGATGTCCTCTTGTGTACAATGTAACTGCCTTTCATCACCCACAGGTCTCTCTCCTCACTGTCATTCCAGAGCAAATATACTTGAGATGTTTCCGGATCACATTTTAATGCTCTACCATTGCTCATTGAAACAATGGCAAAGCTTCCATCAGGTTCATCCTTCCTGTACCATAGCTGGTCACTAGAGGGTGGTCGTTGTAATTTTTGTACAGAAACAAACAGTTTATTTTCCACATTAAACACTTGGCACCAACTAGATCCTTCATCCTCACAGACAATGATGAAACTCTGCATGAAAAGAAATTTTATTAATAAGACAAGGCAGACTCTAAAAAAATGATTTACAACTTAGCACAAGGTCCTTAAGAAAATTGACTAGGACGTACATAGTCAAAATGCAATTGATGTCAGAATACTGATAAATTGGGGTTCTAACATTTCCTGGGCTACAATATGGTTTCCAGTTATGCACTGCTTAGCCTGGCTGTTCTCATGCAGTGTTGTACTTGGGCACTATGAAGGTACATCTTTCTATCACTTTTTCCTTCTCACTACATTGTACATGTGTGTGATTGCACAGCAGCTAAAGTACAAGCACATAGAGGGTGTTCAAGGGGGTTTGAATAATAAAAAAAACAAGGGATGGTTGGAACCTAATGCATGTTTTTCAAGATTTCAATTTTTTCTTTTTTTAAAAGTCTGAAATGTACTCTACATATTGCTTCTTATGCACTGAGAATGGGAGTATCTGTTATGGAGTTGTAAGGTGCTGAATTATTAATTAACCATACATTTCAATGCAAGTGTTACATTTCTATTGCACATACTGGAAATTTTATAATGTATTCCTTTTCGCGGAAACAGTCCCATTTTCTTGCCCAATTGTAATCAGCTAGGGCCATCCCTTTTGTACATGGACTACGATTTTGATGTTATAGAATCGGCTGTATTAATAATCTGATAGACGCAGGGGGTAAAATAGTTTAAATGCCAAATTCAGTGGCAAATGGTGAGCTTTCACAATACCTTTCGAGCGATGGTTCAGGCGATACTTAGTGTCAAACCTAATGCAGGCTGTGAAGCAATTCATAAATGTTCACGTTTTCTGTTTACTAAAATAATTACTGGTTCACAGACCAGCTTTATTTGCTGTCAATATGTACATGGGGATTCCAGATTCAGACTGATGATTTGAACATGTGCAAGTGTACTGGCTGTTTGTTCTCATACAGAGTGACTTACATCGGTAATATCATTATGACCTACATACAAAGCAAATGGAATGGAGGTCGACCGTTTACTAATAGGGTTGCATAGTTCATTACTGGAAGTCCACCGAAACATGTTTGCAAGTGATTGTTACATTTAACAACTACTCTTCCAGCGTTGCCTTCATCACGAATAAAAGTGAATGCACCGCACTATAAATTGTTTGTCACAAGCAAACAGGTGTTTTTGTGTAGCGATGTTGGTCACATAGAAAATAAGGTGTGGCACGGATATAGATTTATAAAATGCTTCAAAACGCTTGACACTTAAGTAACCTGAACCATCGCTCAAAAGGTATTGCGAAAGCTCACCATTTGCCACTGAATGTTTTTAATTTGGCATTCAAATTATTCAAGGAGTAATAGGTGCTCTACTACAGTCTAGCAACCCTGCATTCACACCCATTTATTGTATTTTTTACATTAACTCCAATTTAACTTTATTAGCTTGCTAACCCCAGCCTTGCCATTGCATGTATCAGTACTACCAGTAGTACTTCACATACATGTATGGTGCACAATTCTGCTCACTGCAGACAGGCATGTGGTACATACATGTATGTGTATGTTCCAGTTTTGAACATGCTCATAGTGAATCAGTATGCATTAAATTGTGCACAATATGAAAACATTTACATTACTAATGTACTCTGATTTTTACCGAGTGCAATTTAGGTTTATTCATTAAATTTTATTCATTTTATAAACAAGACTCTCCATGGATTTAATACCAATAAGTGCTAAACACAATGCATACGCTTCACTTTGTTGTATCATGAAGCATAAATCATTAACTGTGACAAGATGGATTGCAAGGCACTCCTGAACTGACCCAATACACACATGAAACATGACATGTGGCAATGCAAATTGGGCAGCAATGGTGATTGTAGCAACGTTGGCAATTCCATTGTATACCGTGCACTATCAGCTATCTAGCAAGCTGTGCTTCATGTGTCCCACAGTGGATATTATTAAATTTAAATAAACAAGAGTCT
Organism: Ephydatia muelleri; assembly: GCA_013339895.1. NCBI lineage: Eukaryota > Metazoa > Porifera > Demospongiae > Spongillida > Spongillidae > Ephydatia > Ephydatia muelleri. Next base: position 5,425,812 of record JABACO010000005.1, read on the forward strand.
TCCACGACGCCAAACCACTTTTCTTGACATTTGGAACCAAACTTACTACATGTTTAATCCAATGACAAAGCTGTACAAATTTTCGAGTCACCGACTTAATACAGCAAACATGTATATGCAATCAAATTTACCAAGTGCAACTGACAATTGGTCTACAATATAGTTCAAAATTGTCTGACATTTGCATTAATTTCCCGTTGCAGGAAGCACAACTATGTCATGTGGATGTTAACATTGTCATCTAAAGGGGCTCTCCATAATTACATAATGCTATTTTAACAATTTGTTACAGACTGTCACACTTTTGCTAAACCCTCCTGAAAATTTGCGTCAATTCTTCATCGCCCCCCCCCCCCCCCCCTCCAAAATCCTACACTCTTACTATTCAAATGATATGTAGCCCTTCGCTCACTCTCAGTGTACCTCCATAATGATGTTAACCAAGCAGTGATGGAGGCGCTTGCCCATCAAGAAAACAGATGCAGCTTAGTTATCTATAAAAGCAGAGTTGCTAAAAGATTCTGATACTTTCAAGCAGGTTTTTGTTTATCCAAGTTACAACTTTGCTGAATGTAAAAAATTAAAGAACTTTACGACACCCGTCACAGCCCGCAAGACGAGACTGGAGTTGCCAACTTCATAGATCACAGGGGACCTACTTTTGGTCAGTAGAGAGAAAAAGCCTTGTTAGTCATATTCCAGCCAAATCCCTGGAAGTACATATACAAGTGGTGAGTAATGGCTTAATAATATTTAAGTCCCGCTCCTTACAAGAAATAAACTTTGTAATTTGCTGCATTCCTTCCAATTTTATTTCATATCAAATCACTGAATCATGGTTGTGTCATCAGATCCCGACTGCTTCTTATTGTCAAACTAGAATTAATGGATATGGTGGAGTTGCTGGTTTTGTAGAAATGTCCTTCCCATTTTTGTATTGATCTTCCCAATGATTTCTCCACCACTGAATGTGTTGTTTTGGATTTATTAGAGTTCATAGACTGTCACTATCGCTTTATTTGTCTGAATAATTCACCTTGGCTAATAACATTGTTGATACACATCTGATGTGCCCCCTTTATGACCAATGTTCAGTATCCTGTTTTTTATGTCGGTGACTTCTTGATATTGACTGGTGTGTACCTCCAAGTATTGTTAACCATTGTCACTTTTCTTAACTATCTTGCACAATGGTTTTACCAAATGGTTTACTAATCAACTCATGATAATAATTACCTTCATCTTGTTTACCTCACCCTGGCTAATATCTAATCTCATGGTCGTTGAACGGTTTTCCTCCTCTTCTGATTATGCAATCGTCTTATTTTGCCCACATAAGCATTTCACTACACTTACTGTTCTTTTCCCTGTCTTCCATAAGGCTGGCTACATGTATGTCTCAATAATTGGTGTAATTAACATGATTGATTGGATACATGTACATCAACTCTGCTCATCAGTTGAAGAATTTTGGTCAGTTATATCTAGTGTTATTAATGAATGCATCTTAAATTTTGTATGTGTCCTCCAAGATCAAACAAATCATTCTATCTGAAATAGATACGCTCTTTGTTACATGTAGCAAAAAAATCATGCACATGCACCCTTTATACCAAATGCTTTTTATTACAAGCTAAAGGATTACAGCAAAGAACACAGAGGAGAAGTGCGAGATAGTTAGTTGTATAGTTGCATGGTTCTCACAAGCCTCAGGAAAGGATACCAAATGTAGCAGTCAGCTGTACATGTACATGTAGCTCAATTCAAAGAGTCTCCATGCACTGAGATCATGTCATGGGGTATAGAAGGCAAGCTCCATATTAAACTGCAGCCGCTAACCTATAACTAGAAGTGCTAATTTTAGCAAGGGCTATCTTCCCAAAATCTATGGACAGCCCCAAAGTCAAATGGGTTTTCATAATTTATGATTTTTTTTTGTTAAATTAAATTATACAAGGTAATCAAGAAGGCTCTGTGATTTTATATTTTCCTCCATAAGTGTTGAAGTAATTAAACACAATGCACATGGTTTCATGCACATGTTTTATTTTTTTAGCATGAAGTACAACTGTTCATTGCAAACACACTGACCTGACCCAACGCAGGAAACATTCCTTGTGGTAGTTCAGAAAGGCATAATGTTGCTCTCCTACAATAATTGGCATCTCAGTTAACTGTCTAGCAAATTATAACCTTACAGCTTTGGTTCAGGTTGAAGTTCATGCACAGCCCATTTATTTGATGATGGAGCATACATGGTAGGATGGTAGCTCTTGTAAAGTATCATGATCACTACTGCTAATATGACCAAAATCAAAGGCACTCCAACTCCAACTCCAACTCCTACTGCAATGCGAGCTGTGAAAGACAGCAAACAAATAGCATTTAATGATGCAACCAATAACATAACTTACAGAGGTAATGGGAGTTGTTGACCGTTGTATGAATATTGTAACCCCATGCATGATTATATTAACCAGTAGTTGCAAACTACAGTCATATTATAAAATGGGCAAGAAAGCATATTATCAATTATCTATAATATCATATTTATAATGACCTCTCTAGGTCTACATTTAAGGTTTATTACAAAGAATACTACTACACTTGTATTTTATTTCCTTCCCAAGAGCACCATGATCATGAGTGTTATCTTCACACATTGATTGATGCAATAATACATGTATAAATTGATCATACATTAATATTTCTACTGCAAACAAACTGCCTTTATGTACATTACTACTTACATGTACCTGGAGTCAGTGATGGAAGTGGAGGTTGTGTGGCATTGTTTGCTGTTTGGAATGCAACACATTTGTGCAATAAGGGTTAAAATGGCTCACTATATTACAGTATGGAATATTAAAGATTAAGTTATATGCATTTAGAAATGCATACAGAACTGCTACCAATGCAATACACTACATCCCAACAACAATAAGATACTTAGAGTACACTCAAAGGATTTTCTGCATGCCAATCATTGAATACAGTGGCATGTGACATTAATAGTGTCCTATGCAATCTATGCAGCTGACATGCTACAAGACAATATCGCAAATAATAAAGGTAAGGCTCCATGGCTATCAGCTGTATTAATACTTTTCTCATATATATACTTGAGAGTGTGCATACAAAAGAAAATAAAAAGCACCCAGCATAGTACTCTGAGAATGTAGTCTAGCTGCAGGTTTTAAATTGTTGCATTTACCATCAGCCATGTACTAATGGATGGTAACCACTACTCCAATGACTGACCATAACTGAATCCAGTGGTCTGACAGTGCTCGTAATACCTAAATTAGATAGGTATTATATGCTACTAGCCTCACCTGTTGATGCATTCACTGCAACCACTCCACTGGATCCTGCACAATTGATGGCAATCACCCTCACTGTGTAGGTGGTGTTTGCGAGCAGTCCTGGAATATTCTGCTCAACCATTCCATTGGAAGGAGTAATGATGTGTGTGCCATTAGGCTCTACTGTGATGTCATAACTGGTGGGAGGGTCCCCATTGGCACCAGGAGTGCAGGACACAACAAGTCCATTTCCCATTGGACGTACAGTCACCAGGGGAAGACCTGGAGGGACTGGGGGAGAATGACTTGAATGTTCAAAAGAATTATAAATATCTAGAATAACCTATTACTGATGCTGTCTCTACATAGATCAGTTCACTTGAAACACAACAACTAGATCAACCATTTGCTGGCTATTTTTGTTCTTTGTCACAAAAATGACTTAAAAGCATGTAGTATCTTGTCCCCGAAGTAGAAAAATTAATACAAATTAGTAATTTGCCAGTTGCCTCATCGTCGTGGCCACAGATCCACAATAGACAGTAGATAGGTATTATATGCTACTAGCCTCACCTGTTGTTGCAGTCACTGTAACCTCTCCACTGGACCCTGCACAATTGATGGCAATCACCCTCACTGTGTAGGTGGTGTTTGGGAGCAGTCCTGGAATATTCTGCTCAACTGTTCCATTGGAAGCAGTAATGATGTGAGTGCCATTAGGCTCTACTGTGATGTCATAACTGGTGGGAGGGTCTCCATTGGCACCAGGAGTGCAGGACACAACAAGTCTATTTCCCATTGGACACACAGACACCAGGGGAAGGCCTGGAGGGACTGGGGAGGAGTATCTCATAAGCTAGCAAAATACAATGGTCATGTCAAAAAGAAACGTCTCTCCAAAAATGTACTCCCCCAAATAGAAAAAGTGTTCCAGCCTGGAGACTAATTGTTCAAGATGGTCTCACTTGTGGTCCACCTATTTAAACGGGCTAAATTGTACTCAAAATGAAAAACAGTCCTCTATTTGAGTGCTGCAGCAATTGTGTTTGAGGGGGAGGGGCTGTAGCCACAGGCTATTATCCATCTCAAATGATTTAGATTATAAGTTTAGGTTTCCATTCTGGGTTTTTTAAAACAGAAATAATGGTCATCTTCCCAGGTTTCTTCATCTAAATTGCTCTGGCTGCACCAAATTTAAGATGGAACAAACCTTTAATGACAATAAAATTGTAGCATTATACAAAAGGTTTAGAAACCAAAAGGATTAATGACATATATCAACCCGTAGGGTTTACATATTTATGTATACATTAATCTATTATCATATGTGCACACATAATATTTTATGTTTGAAACACTTTTGAGTTTGACTCATGATGCTGCCTTCAGGCGATTATATCAAGCTTTTTGATGATGACATCCACCACTGTTTCATGGACTGTATAGGTTTCGCAACTTCTGATGAGGCATGGTGCCAGGCCCAGCTTGGCCTCAACAGTGGTGGTCTAGGTTTGCGCTCACTGTCCCTTCACTCAAGCTCAGCGTATATCGCTTCTGTCTGTTCCTCCGGTGTTGTTGATTCTGAAGACATACATCTCACAAATGCCATTGACCACTTTAATTCTCATGTTTCTCCAATCGAGAAACTTTCTGTCAATTCCATTATCTCCTCACCCGTCAGTCAGAAGCTTCTGTCTTCTAAAGTGAATGACCTTTGTTTTCAAGACCTTTTTGATCGATCCTCTCCTGCTAACAAGGCTAGGCTGCTATCAGTTTCAGCTCCTCATGCCACATCCTGGCTATCAGTTATTCCTTCCACATCCCAAGGTCTACATCTTGACCCCATTGAATTCAGGGTAGCTGTCAAGTGGTGGCTGGGCCTAGATACCTCCCAGGGCTCTCAGTGTGCCTTCTGCCCTGCCCACAGTCTGGACCCTCTCGGACACCACGCTTTAACATGCAAATGTGGGGGTGATGCTGTATTACGCCATAATGCACTCAGGGACACTTTAGTGCACTTCCTTCACCGTGCGCATGCTTCTGTCCAAGTTGAAGTTGGCGCTGGGCTCTTTCCCGACCATTCGCAGTCAAGACCTGCCGATATTCTGTTACAGAATTGGAACCTTGGGAGGCCCGTTGCCCTGGACATCTCCGTTGTCTCACCGCTAAACCCTTCAACTTTAGCTGAAGCGGGAGCAACGGTTGGTGCAGTCCTTGAGGCAACGGAGAGCAGGAAACACCAGGCCAACGATGAAAAGTGTTCAGCTCTAGGGTGGGTCTCAACCCCTCTAGCAGTTGATTCTTATGGGGCTTGGGGTAAAGAGGCTACATTGTTTTTAGCACAAGTTGCTGCTCGGCTTGCAATCCACAAGTCCCTTCCAAAGTCACAGGCTTCTTTCGACCTGTTCTCCAACTTAAGCATTTGCTTAATTAGAGCAAATGCCAGAGCCATTCTCCGAAGAGTGTAGAACCGTACCTAATTATGTATTATGAATTTTATTAATTTTAATACTATATTAGTTCATTTTTTAATTAAAATGTACCACCTTTTATCTTACCTTTGACCAGCATAATTCTTTTTTGCAATGCTTAAGCATGCCACAATACACATCAGAACATATGGCGGTGTTTCCCCAAACCACAAGATTTTAATCACAATACCTTGCCAATTACATCATCTGACACAACTGCCCATGTTTATTTCTGGGGCCCAGACCGACAAATGTGCGTATTGAGAGTAACCAGCTGCCAGCCTAGAACACAGTCCAATAACTACAGAGCAGCCTCACTCCCCTTACATATTGGATGATGTCACAGCTAAAGGTGTTGTGCAGACAATTCCTCAACCATATTATGCATGTGACACTTCAACATCAACAATGTACCCATCTCCAGGAGTCAATTACAAGGTCATTGTATTGTTTTATTCCATTTTCATAATCAATATAACGAAGGGTTAATATTCAACTGGTCAAATTGAAGTGTCTATTATTACACACAACCAACCACACATACGGCACACACACACACACACATACACACATGCACACACACATGCAGAACACATGTGCACGCACACACACATTTGGATTTTAAGCTTACTTGTAATTGATATGACATGCTGGTATTGTAAGATTTCGTTGCTGTAGCAGGAGATATTTGTTCCGTTCAGCTGAGGTGCAGCTAGAACAGACAGTACTGAGGTTGCACAAGCCATGCCAGAGGGAGGGACCAGATTGACTGCAACAAAAGGTCCACATGAGTCATTTTTAGAGCCACAGTTGGTACCAGAAGATTGAAGTAGAGTGATGTCATTGGAGGGACAATATCCTGGAGGGACTATCCATTTGGTGACTGGACCAGGAGTAGTGATGTTACAGCTGATTGTAAATGTGGCATTTGGACACCTTTGTGCTGATACTGAAATGAAAAGTGGTGTGGCTGATGCATGAAAGGTTCATCCATCATTCATTTAAAACATTTGTTGACACTGAGTATGAATGCATGCCAGACTTTTCTATACGCGCACATAGAACTTCACTTCAGCCTTATGATATTTATACACAGTGACTCACACTTTTGACAACCATTTCATGCAGTTATTACTGAACACGTTACTGACTTCGTTAATACTCAGTGCAATAAATCGAGTTATCCAATTCAACATTAAGAATGATGATTAATAAACTATATCCTAAAATTTCTGCAAGTTTTGATCTAACACATAGTTATTACAATCAATAACATCTTGAACTTTGGGAAAACTGACATCTTGATTAGGTTGGTTCAATTTATTAACGATGTTAAATTAACTATTAAAATTTTGTTACGCTTGTTATTCATCTATATAAACTCATTTGAGAAATTAAAGAGATCAGGAACTGACTACTTTTAAACCAGAGTTATGTGTTCAAAAAAGATGTAGAGTCTATTTTTATTTTTATTTTCAAATGGATACATGCCACAAGCATACCTCCATAGCAGGCCATGATGGTGTACAGTAGGAGAAGTATTGGTGACCTGCAAGTATTAATAGATATGATTAGAAGATATGATTTTCTTTCATAAGTTATCTGAATATACTGTAAACGTCATTCTACTGTTAAAAATATGCACTTTATGGCAGCCAGTTTAGTAGTTTGGGGCCATGATAAGTTATTGTGATTTTACATTTGTGCATTCAATATAAAATGTTGCATGGAATGAGGAAATGGATAAGTAGCAAAATTGTTCTTCTGTCAAACACTGCCTGAGCACGCCATCCACCTGTCGTAGTGTAAGCGATAAACGCTTACGTCATGGTCGGTCTGGGTACGAGACTAATCTGTACAGGTTTGGGGGTGAAACTAGTACGTTGTCGTTAACAACAAAAACATTAAAATTCCACGCGCAGAATGAGATATTCGGTGTTCCGTATTCTTGCTGCTACGTTTTCTAGTGATATGCATTGCATGAGCGCCACATTTTGAAAGGCCAAAGCGCCTAGGTATACTGATCAATGCGTGGAATAAGCGCAAGTCGGCAAGGTCTTTATGGATCGTGTATCCCATGATGGACAGAGGATTATGCTTCTGTCTGAGGAAGCTATGTCTCACTATCGTCGTGACGTATACCGCGGTGTATGTGCGTTCCTGATTGGAGCTACTTTAAGTCAAACAAAAGCAATTAGCTAAAAGAAGATCACAAGCCATGCACAGCAGGGTGTGGTGTGCGCTCTACTCACGGGAAGTGCTCCAATCGACTGATGTCCAACATCTGAGGTTCGTACTGAATGGATGGGTGTGTCCCGTTCCGTATCCGGTCCTTACAGTAAACATGAGTCAATGAATTTCATTAGAAACTACATAATGTTCATTCGGCGTGTTTAAATTAATAACGATTAATTTGTTTTAACCATACATGCACAGGGGTGTAGCTAAAACCAGGAGCAGGAGCAGGAGCAGGAGTTGCTACCTGAAACCAGAGGAGCAGGAGTCGCTACCTAAAACCAGGAGCAGGAGTCGCTACCTAAAACCAGGAGCAGGAGCAGGAGTTGCTACCTAAAACCAGGAGCAGGAGCAGGAGCAGGAGTCGCTACCTAAAACCAGGAGCAGGAGCAGGAGCAGGAGTCGCTACCTAAAACCAGGAGCAGGAGCAGGAGCAGGAGCAGAAGCAGGAGTTGCTACCTAAAACCAGGAGCAGGAGTTGCTACCTAAAACCAGGAGCAGGAGCAGGAGCAAAGGATCTATCCAGCCGCAGATGATTATTTCAAGTGTTACTGATATGTCTAAATGAAAAATACTTTTACATTATGTATAGAGGAACAGATATGTTCTCTGTTTCCGTGTATGGGGATGAACTTTGGCAAATGCTGTAGCCGTTTCCCAGATTCCCCTCCACCTGAAGAAAGAAGTGAAGTCAGCAATGTTCAGAACTTGAGCACTGGGAAAACAGAAGTTTTTTACCAATGTTGTGGAACCACTGTTGTTCAGCAGTCAACATTTTTGAGCAGGAGCCCCTGGATGATTCCTTTTGATATTGCTTCTTTTCAGGAAGACTCATTGAGTAACTTGAGAACAACCCTTCCTAGGAATATCACAGTTGATGGTAGAATGTACGTGCTGGTGGGTTACACCCTGTATAAGGAAGGAGCATCTCATTTCACTGCTGCAGTTATGTGGAGAAATAAGTGGTGGTTCTATGATGGGCTCTCTGAAACAGACCAAACACGAATGACACCTATGAAAGAAGCTTACATGTCTGGACACAAGGTTCTTATGTGATATATGTATTATTTTAGTTATTCATCATGCATGCATACATGTATGTTATTTGCTTTGTGATCAATGTATCAATAGTTAAATCATTATACTGTAAGTCATATCAGTAACACTTGAAATAATAAAGTATAATCATCTGCAGCTGGACTAGATCCTTTGCTCCTGCTCCTGCTCCTGGTTTTAGGTAGCAACTCCTGCTCCTGCTCCTGCTCCTGCTCCTGCTCCTGCTCCTGCTCCTGCTCCTGCTCCTGCTCCTGCTCCTGCTCCTGCTCCTGCTCCTGCTCCTGCTCCTGCTCCTGCTCCTGCTCCTGCTCCTGCTCCTGCTCCTGCTCCTGCTCCTGCTCCTGCTCCTGCTCTGCTCCTGCTCCTGCTCCTGCTCCTGCTCCTGCTCCTGCTCCTGCTCCTGCTCCTGCTCCTGCTCCTGCTCCTGCTCCTGCTCCTGCTCCTGCTCCTGCTCCTGCTCCTGCTCCTGCTCCTGCTCCTGCTCCTGCTCCTGCTCCTGCTCCTGCTCCTGCTCCTGCTCCTGCTCCTGCTCCTGCTCCTGCTCCTGCTCCTGCTCCTGCTCCTGCTCCTGCTCCTGCTCCTGCTCCTGCTCCTGCTCCTGCTCCTGCTCCTGCTCCTGCTCCTGCTCCTGCTCCTGCTCCTGCTCCTGCTCCTGCTCCTGCTCCTGCTCCTGCTCCTGCTCCTGCTCCTGCTCCTGCTCCTGCTCCTGCTCTGCTCCTGCTCCTGCTCCTGCTCCTGCTCCTGCTCCTGCTCCTGCTCCTGCTCCTGCTCCTGCTCCTGCTCCTGCTCCTGCTCCTGCTCCTGCTCCTGCTCCTGCTCCTGCTCCTGCTCCTGCTCCTGCTCCTGCTCCTGCTCCTGCTCCTGGTTTTAGCTACACCCCATGCACAGCAATAAAACGCGTCGAATCAATTCTTGATTTTCAATTGATTTACTTACATTCTGGTACTAAATGTGAACATTTTGTACCTGAATGTAAGTTATAAATCAATTGTAATTCAAGAATCGATTCGACGCATTACTAGGTAAGCTAGTATTTCCAATATAAATGTTATAGTGTATGCGTATAATGAAAAAAATGCAAACGCGTGTATGATACCACACTCACACAAACAACACACACACACACATGCACACGCACACGCACACACACGCACAGTAAATGGAAGATGACGATCGGCTCGGGCAATTTGACTCATGTGTAGTGACAATAGATTTCATTTCGGTTTTCCGCAGAATTGGAGGAGTGGGTGTGGATTGCCAGCTGGGAATGTTTCATTAGCAGTGTTTCCGCAGCAACAACAACAACAACAACAACAACATTAAAATTCCACGCGCTGATATTCGGTGTTCCGTGTTGTTGCTAATAGCTATTCTAGTGATAGGCATTGCATGAGCGCCCCATTTAGAAAGACAAAGCTAAAAGCATCGCACACATGCATGTTACGGTGTGCATGTAGGTATTGGAAATACTTATCTAGTTCTTTGTGTCCAAATATAAGTTTTCGTTTCCACATGTCAGGTATGGCGTCTAATTAGTTTAGTAGCAATACGCGCGCTTAGTAGGAAGTGAGAGTATACTATCTCACGCTACAGCCTCTTTTGAAGCTTCAAAGACCAAAGAACACTTGGCTATTGAAAGCAAATGGACAAATGGACCTTCAAATGGACCTTCATTTGTACCTTTTAGATATAATAAATACACTTAACTCTGCATGCCTCCTGTAGGGACTTTGACCAGAGGGGACTGTTGGAGACCACACACCTAAGAACATCACCTGCCATATTTGCTTCACTTCATATTTGCTTCACTTCTTGTAAGTTAACTGGTGCACTCGTGACCAACAAATGCACCAGTTCTCATATTCCTGCCACAGGAAGTGCACTGAACCAAGATATCATTTAGCAGTAATATTATTACATCAGAAGCTGGCCTCAAGGAAGCCAAAGCCAAAGGAATTGCTGAGTGGCAGCATGGGTACAAAACAGTACTGCGACTTTCAGCCATGCAATGATACATTCGGCACACACAAGAATACTGCACAGCAGCTCAATGGACTGAGAAAGGATCTCTTAGCACCAAGGGCATTCCAGTTTGCTTGGGCAAGAAAAATTGTCAGGGGCCCAGGACAGCCAGGACCAGTTACAGTAGCTGGTGCAATTACCTATATATGTTTTATCAGTGTGCTTGGCCAGATACCAGTTTGACGAATCGACTTCAACATTCTCACCCCTTTGCTGGTTTTTTGGAAGTGCTCACAAATATTGCAAATTTCAACATGCGTATAATTATTTATTTGAACCTTATTTCTTACTATGCATCCTTCAGCTTTGTGAACATACCACTGAAAAGGGATAATGTGCTTCTTGGGGACACCTATACCGCGGGCATGGACAATAGTCAGCTTGCAGGGTTAGCAAACACTTTCAGGGTGCTTGGCAGTACTATCATCCTTTACATCTATTGCAAGTGCTTGCTGCAGACTTTCAGCAAGTTCCTTGCACTTGTATACTCTGTATGTACTTTTGCCACGATGATCTATCATCCGACATCCGCCTTCCGAAAATCCTGCAGTGGATAGCAAGCTGCTGGATGTGGTCATCCATTTGGCTGCTAGTGTCGGGAAACTAATCAAAACGGAGCCAATTATTCACACAAATGCAACAACTACAGTAAGCGTAAAATTATCGTTCCCACCTTGTAAATCAGATAGACTTGTGGACTTAACTATTCTCTTTAATATTTAGTACGTCTAATCTTTTGGTTTTGCGCGTCTTGCCCGCTGTATGCCAATCTTTGATAGTCTGATTCCAATAGGTGCGCACATAACCTTCAAAACAAGCTTGCGCATTGTCCTCGAGCGTTAGAAAACTGGTGCGCAATTGTATGTTCTGGTAGGAAAGTGATAGAGCATGTCGGTGCTACATTTAGATATGACAAGATAGTTGTATTAAGCAAGAAACTTTTCTCGAAACGTATATCACAAAACGGATGCGATAATGAGCTCATTAAACGTTGCTTAGATTGAGTGATACCGCATATTCTTTTTAGGACCATAGTTTCCAATCCAAGTGTACGTTACGAGGTGTTTACAGTCTGTACCACTTCTAACTGCCGACTGCCAAGTCAAAAATCCGAAAGGAGATCGTATTTGTAAGTGCAGCAGCCTCATGCACGATATTATTTTCATATGCACAGCGCATATATGTAGGAGGCAGCAGCTACGAGAGAGACCGCGAGGAGGCCAATATGCGTTCGAACGACCTTACTGTAACTGTTTCTGCGCGAAGTCACGCAACACACACAAGGCAAACATCTACACACAGCACACATGCATACAATATGTAGTGTACGTAAGTGGAAGGTATTTGTTGAGGATAAACATTAATTCCTATCTCACATGATCTAATAACCAGAACATGGAGGTGGACTACTGTCAGTCCTCATGCAAGGTCACCAGGACCAGACGCATCTTTGAATCAGCAGAACACTGCAGGCCCTACCCCCTCACCAGTACAACAGGATATGGCCCATGGATTGGCTCCTATACATCTCATTCATGAGGTGGCTGTGATGGTGTATTGCAAGGGTGTGTTGTTGGGTGCATGGTGGGCTTTGATTATTAGAGATCTGGTTGAGATTCGGAAGGATAAACATTGAGTATAAGTTTTCTATTTGTCGACAATGAGACTGTATTGAAACTCACAGAAGTGTCAACAAACATTAAGTTTACTACATAACATAAAATAATCAATTCTTGTTATCGGTATTGCTTAATACATCACAGCTAGACAACATCACACTGAATCATTATATCAGTGTCAAGCTGGATTACAGTTCAACTGTGAGTTCAACTACAGAGAGTTAGAAGGTGTGGATAACTCAGTTAACGTAGATTCCAAAGCAGATGAAGAGGTGTCATAGTCAAATAGTTCATCATTGGAGGCAATGCCATTAAGGTCATCGGCCGATGAGTCCCCATGAAATATATTTCCCATATGTGTTGTTCCTGTTTTCAACAGTTCGTGTGAATGTTTGCTGAAGGAAACAATAATAAATACCATATAATGTTGCTTACCAAGAGGGCAAGATGCTTTGTATAAATGTCTAGGTTATCCAGATTAACTTTGTACGTTGAAAGTAATCTTTCAGCGAAATCTTTGGTTTTCATTTTGAGAAATCCCTGGCATGGCTGAACACCAAATAGCTACAGGATATGGTCACAAATTCATAAAATTCAAATGTGAACATCAATTTAATTACCCTTCGCCTTTCCTCAGACTGCCAAGCTTCTTATTACAAAATGTCAAAGCTTTCTGGAGCCTATGCGGGATGACAGCATCCACACCCATTACCCTTCCTAGCATGTCCTGTACATGCATGCATCAGTAGGTAGACTGTACCATGTTATTTTAGCAAGTAACATACATACATTGATATCCTGTTTTGATGGCTTTCTTCGAACATCATTGCAAAATAACACAACCAATTGAATAGAAAGCTCCTCCTTTAAAAAAATGGTCAGATTTAAGCATAATTCGAGCATGCACCACTTGCTTACTTTGAAGGGACTCGTTTCTATACAAAAAGAAGATTAAAAAAACTGTGCCAAACAGTGCCATACTCGTAGCCATTCCCCTTGCATCTGTTTCACTTCAAGCGAATCGCTGCTCTGTAGTGGTGGGTTACTAGTCAGGGCGGATCCATAGCGGTGGGGGGAGGGGGGGGGGGGGGGGCGAAGCAGGAGGCGGAGCCGATACCTGGCTCAATTTCACCTTCTTCTTCATCTGAGCACCCCTCACCAATTTCATTTTGCGAATCCTCGTCATCGCAATCACCGCATCCAGCTCCAGTGTCTTCTAGATCTAAGACACCTTCCTACACGTACCAATTGATGAATACAGTATTGTATGTTATAGCGTTAGCTACTAGCAGTGACGGATACAGGGGGGGGGGGGGGGGGGGGCAACTGGGTTTACAGCGCTCCCCCAGACCCCCTAGCTGGGCGGGAAGGGTGCCCCGCGCCCTCCCCGGCAGGGAGTGTAAAAATGTCTGTAAGAAGCCTGTAAACTGTTCGTTGCGGATTGTATACGGTCCTGATTCGGGAAAAACGTTTTCGTTGTGTAGGCACTAATTAAAATGAAGATTTCTTTAAGGGTCTGTTATGTGGCCTTAGGACTTTTTATCCTAATCCTTATCATAGGATTTGTACAGCTGAATACAGTACAAGTATTTTTAGCACCAACACTGGCTTTCACTGTAGCGTTAGCCTCCATACCGACTCACGTAGGAATATCAGCCGCCACTCCGGCCTCCACACCGATTCCCGCTGCAACGTCACATGTACAGAGTCTTCAAACAACACAGGCGCCCAGTTGCTGCGACATTTCAAAAGGGATCGACGTGGAGCCTTTCTGCAATGGAAGCGACACTTTGTCCCTGAGGGGGTGCAAGTGTGTGGACGTGTTGCTGTGTCGAATGGTGGCAGTGACGTCACTCTCCAGTAATCACTTCGCCGAGGGCCAGGACAACTTCGGATCGCTGCAGAAATATTTCCCGCGCACCAAAATCATCGTGTACGACCTCGGACTCACCGAGAGCGAGCGAAGGCAGCTCACTTCCTACTGCAACGTGGAACTGAGAAACTTTCCATTCGAGAAGTACCCGGACCACGTGCGGGATCTCCAGACGTACGCGTTTAAGCCACTGGTAGTGTCCGAAGTGGCGCGAGAATATGAAGTGATCCTATACGGCGACGCCAGCGTATAGATGTAGAGTTCTGACATGGCCACCGTACTGAAGTCCATCGTTAAATTTCTGTTTCTAAGCGGCTCTCCGCATTAGCCTGCAATCGTATCTCTCACCCACGATGGCATGCTGGAATATCTTCGCATGCAGCAATCGAGGAAGGAGCTGGTTAACTTTGTTGGAACCCAAGGGGGCGTGTGGCTGATGTGGGCGAACAGCATGATGAAAGCACGAGTGATCGACGTTTGGGTGGACTGTGCCCTGAACAAGCGATGCATTGCACCAGAGGGCTCTCGCCTACAACCTGCAACCTAAACGACTGGATCACTGACTGTGGGCAACTATGTGGGGTGCCATCGCTATGACCAGTCTGCGTTGAACATGATATTTGCGAGGGAGTTTGGCATCTCCATCTCCCCGCAAATTGCAAATGGAGAGTTGGCAAACTATATGTGGTACGTGGATAGGCAAGCAACGAGCACTTTTAAAGTTCAGATATGCAGTACACATTAATTGTTTATATAAAAAACGATCAGCTGAGAATGAAATTTAAAGTGTTGTAACGACATAGGGAAGATCATTAATTTGTCATATTTTGTAAAAACTGATGATGAATATTTTTAACCCTTCTAATGCAGTGTGTATGTGCACAACCCCTCTTCTTCTTACATTGGTTTCAGTGCTCATAACACAGACTGCATACATCACATGACAGGTAACAAATTGTGCCCAGGTGTGTAGAGCAATGGAGACTATGCTTGTCCATATCCAGTGTCCTCGATCCTTTGATTTTTGCCTGAACCTCATCCAGTCAACCTTGCAAAGGTAAATCCTGGATGGCGCTGGGTTGTAGCAATGCACACTGCACATGCGACACCATCAGATGACAATAGTCAATTAGCCGAACACTCACCATTCATCACACATGTAGGGGTTTAGCATATGTGTAAGTACTGTACTTCCAAAGTTTTTAGAAACTCGAAGATCAAAATACTGGCAGTAACCAGTTGCTATGCAACCGTCCACATGACATGTACATAAATATAATATGACCAAGTCCACTCGTCACTCACTCTTATGAACCATCACTCCAGAAGCAGAATTATGTAGTAATGTAAACAGCCAGAGTCAGGTCACATTATATTATATTGTCGCTTTTAAGTGCCTTTGACAAATTTGAGCGACAGTCATGGCCATCCCTGTGATGGTCATGGTCATCCCTGTAATGGTCATGGTCATGCCTGTAACGTCATAGATAATAGAGTAGGGGATTGGCAACAATCACGTGATCCATTCAGAACGCACGGACCATCCGAGGTAGTGGTAAAGGTGTCACAAGGGGTGGATTTCTTGGAGTCGATCACAGAAATATCTATACAGCTATGCGAAGGTAACTGCCTAAGTGATGTCGGAGCTATCAGTCGATTCTCCAATGAACAGTTATTGAGTGTAACTATTTATTTTTGGACAAATGAATAACGTTTTTTTTTCTTCGTGGATTTAATCCAAAACTTAGCATGAATTTTCTTTGTGGGGTAACAGCTGGGTAGTTAAAGATTCTTTGGCCAAGTTCTCATCGTGCAAAATAGTTCTACGGTGTTACGGGTGCACTGCACCGATTATTCGGGTTTCAACTAGCGACCAAGTGGTAGTTTCATGAATGTAGATACCATGCTTTTGTGGTGGAGTTTCATCGTTCTACTCGTACCATAGGCTTTATTTATATTTTTTATGAGTAGTACCAAAGATGAAAAGTGTCGCTATGTGGGTTTTTTCTTCATCTTGTGCTCTTAGTCTGAGTTATGAATTTTTGAAGATATGGGTGGAAGAAAATTTAAACTTGGACGTGCAATGAAGAACGCGGAAAGAAAGAAACGGAAGCCTTTGAATCTCGTTGTGTCCATTCCTCGGAATTTGTTGCACATTCAGGTTTGTCCTGAACTTAATCTTTCTCTGTGCTCCGAGGAACCATCTGTTGATGACCCACATCTAACTGTGTTGCTGCCCCTATCTGCGTTTGTAGATGGTCGTGTCAGATCTCTTCGATCAGCAACTTACATCCCGCGTGCCCACGCTTACAGTGTCACTCCCGTGGGTTATTACCTGTCATATACCTCTCATTCTGTGTAAAATAGAAGTAGCCAATGATCATGAAGTTTTACCTCACAGCGTGTTAATATAACAATAATTATATTTATAGTACTGGTGTCAGTCAATCATCCTCGTCTTTTATTCAGTTCATTGGACATTTCATCTTCAAAACACTTATGTTGACCCACTATTTCACTTGATTTTCCAATTTACCAGGTCAAATACCTTATACATCTGGAGCTCAATGCCATTAGATATACTGCTGGCTATGTTCCACGAGCCCTCATTAAGAAAATCACCAAATCACCAAACCACATCTTTCCAATAAAAAGGATCTTCTTCTATGTCTGAATGAATTTCTTGAGAGTGATGGAGAGAATCTGGCTTCTTCTGCAGACTGGCTCAATGCAATAAACCACGGAGGGCTACTCTGCATTAGCGACATAACCTTTGACTTCTTTGTTTCACTTGAGTATGAGGTTCGTGCTCATATTCATCGGACAGGAACTTGGTGTTGAAAGTTCTACCCTGCAGCAGAGTGGGGATGTTTTGTTCCACTGGTCTATGATAACGGCGACCTGGGGTAATGAAATGGCTATAAGACTGATGGATATGATTGTCGAGCTGTGGATTATTGTTAGGGGTTTTTCATTGGCCAGTGCTTGGATTGAACAGAACAAGAACGTTATGAAGAAGACTTTTCAAAAATCTAAACCTTGTAGAAAACAGATCACTTAAGTTGTATGTAGCTATGCAGTGTGCTTTGACGTCAGCCTGTCTACATGTATTATGATTTGTTTATTAGTTGTACATGGAACAATAGTCCTTGCATGTACAGCCGGCTTTCATAGGGCCAGTTTTGACAGTACTAGCACTTACATGGTTTCTGTGGTTTTCTCGTGAGACTTAGTGTTAATTGCTAGTGCAAGTGTTGCCACTTTATCTGAACCTGCGGCAGCAGGTTCAATATAGATAGTTTCCACAGAAAGGTGTGAAGGAATTTAATCACGGTCACGTCACGTAAAACCACACCCACTGGTTGGAAAGATTCGCTGGAGTGGCAACGGTGATAACACGTGGATCAAAGTTATGTCTACGAAAGAGCGCTATTTTGCTTCATTGGATGCTTCTGGACGTCAAAGGTACCTGGATAAGTTATGCCTGCTGGGACTTTCAGTGGATAACGACCCGTATGCGGCAATAAATTCCAAGAACTTTGTAAGCGACATGTCACTCTGGCCCCCAGTTGAGTTTGGGCACATCTTCTGCTATTTTATTGATCGCCCTGGCGTTTATACACGCCAACAGTTGCTTCAATGGAAGCAGCTGAATGCCTATAATTTCTTTACAAGCGGGTTTGTGCGAACCGTTGAAATTTGGGATCTGAATAACACGAGCCAGTGTGTAATTTTGAAAGCTCTTGTAAATCCAAGCATGCGTAATCCAGACGAAGCCCACTGTTCTTGGGTAGCAACCAGAAAGACAGGAGATATAGTGGCAGCACACTGCACCTGCATGGCTGGGTGAGTTAGCACATGCACTCATTCATTCATGTATGCATACCACTCATGGTGTATGTACCTGCTCCTTATATCTTTTACTTTTAGCTTAGGTGAAGGTTGCTCTCATGTGGCTGCAATTCTTTTTAAGATAGAAGCTGCCAATCGTAATGGTTATACTGCTACCACTTCAAGCTCCTGTCGATGGAATGAAGTGTTCACAACAAAGGTAGGTTATATTTGCTTCATTCATGCATGCAGTTTATATAGCTTCATTTGTATTTGACCAGCACCAGCCTGCTCGTATCAGAGACATCATGTTCAAAAGACCATTGAAGCGCTGTATGTTGCCAGATCTTGCCGCACCACGACAGCAGTCATCTACTACACCTGAGTACCCAACATCCAAAGACCAACAACAGTTTTTTACAACTCTGAAAGCTTTGATGCCAAAATCAGCAATCTTGTCCTCGCTGCAACCAAATCCTTCATGTTCAGCTGCCCCAGCTCCAGCTATTCATAGACTACCAACAACATTAATGAGCTTGCGACATCCAAAATACAGGACCATGAGCAAGGAAGATATTAATCTAGAGTGCCATCGCATTTTCAATGAAGAAATCAAAATTACTCAAGAAGAAGCAGATTACTTGGAGAAGAGCACTAAACTTCAGGCACAGTCTCTTTTGTGGTTTGCTCATCGAAGGGGTCGCATAACTGCTTCAAAGTTTAGTGCTGTTCTCCACACAAGTATTGCATCCCCATCTCAGTCATTGGTTGACAGCATTCTTGCAGAAAAGTGTTTTGAAGCTAAAAGTCCATCTCTTGAGTGGGGAAGAGTCAATGAACCTGTTGCCAGGGAAGAATACCTGCACATTATGCAAAGGACACACACAGAATTCAAGGTGCAAGCAGCAGGATTATTCATCAACCCTCTCTACCCACATTTGGGTGCTTCACCTGATGGACTTGTTTCATGTCTCTGCTGTGGAGCTGGAGTAATTGAGATTAAGTGTCCTTACAGCATACGAAACTCTGATCCTTCAACTGCAGCTGAAACATCTCATTTCTATTTGGAGCATGGTGCAGAAGGTATAATGCTGTCACGCAATCATGCATACTATTTGCAAGTGCAGGGTCATCTAGTTATATGTGATAAGCTATACTGTGACTTTATTTGTTGGACTACACAAGGCATACACATTGAAAGAATCAAAAGAGATATTGCATTATGGCAAGAAATTCAACCAAAGCTGGATTGTTTCTTTGTTGGGGTTCTACTTCCCAACATTATATGTGAAAACATTGAAGGCATTGCAGTCTATGATGGTTGTAATGACATGCAGCTACAGGCAGAAGCCAATGAGGATAAAGAATTGTACTGCATTTGCCAGAGGGAAGAAGAGGGACTGATGATTTTATGTGATAATGAACAATGTCCCTACAGATGGTTTCATGCCAGCTGTGTAGGCTTAGATGCTACATGCATTCCACAAGACAAATGGTACTGTACTCTATGCTGTAACTGATGCACAAATTTGATGAATGATTATGCAGGTACAATGGTTTCACACAAATTGGTCAATGCACAACATACAATCAATATTTTGTCAATCATAGCTACATTTTCATCATCTGAACCACTCAATAAACATACTGGTAATGTTCCTTTTAGTATTGTATACTTGTTCTTTAATAGACCAATACATCTTTCAACGTGTATTCGCACATGAGAAATCTGCTTGGACTTCTCAACTTCTTCTTGGGAAAGTTGTAACTTTCCTCTTGTAAATGCAGGGATTTCAAGATGTGCTCCACATAGAATGATATCCTCCTCAACTGAAAAACCCCTATCAGCAAGAACTGTGTCCCCATGTTCTAAAAGGTTCAGAATACCTGACTCTTGTGTTAACACTTTGTCTGAAACACAACCACCCCAGGTATCAGACACAAAGGATATGGTTCCATATGGAGTAACAGCAATTAGAAATTTTACAGTATTATGTTTCTTATAGTTGGAATATGTTTGTGCTCGGGACCTAAAAGAAGTTGGAGTTTCAATAAAAATTTCAGAGCAATCTATTATACACCTGCATTGTGGATAGAGGCACTTGAATATTTGTGGCATGTTTGTTCGAACAGTTTCTTGGGATGGCCAGACAATCAAAAATTTTAAGTGTTTGTGCATTATATCAATCCACTTATGAAAAATGCGAGAAACAGAGCTCAAAGAGATTTGGAAACGACACGCCAAATCTTCATGCATCAAATTCAGCCTCATTTTAACTAGTGTAAGAAAAAATTCATCCATTGGTGAAAGTGACCGACCCTTTGGTTGAACAAATGGCACTGTGAACGTGAAAACGTGAATAAATAAAACCCAATGTGGTAAACCAGTATAGAAGGAGGTCAGCTTATCATTTCCTTCTATCAAACTAAATGAAAAGGCACGTATTTGTAGTTGTTTATACAGGGTGTTTTTCTCTTCACTCAAATCATGTACCTGTGTTATCAGTTTCTTCATGTCATCGTTTGTTTGAGTAGCTTTTTCTCTCAATTGTCGAATATTGGACATTTCAAGGAGTGCTACTGCAGCATAAACATCAGTTTCTGTCACATTTGCTGTCATTGAGTCCTCCATTGTAGTTGGTTCCTCTGCAGTAATTGGTTCTTCTGCCATGATTGGTTCCTCTGCCATGCTTGGTTCCTCTGCCATGATTGGTTCCTCTGCCATGCTTGGTTCCTCTGCCATGATTGGTTCCTCTGCCATGATCTGTTCCTCTACAGTGGCTGGTTCCTCCATATCCAGATCACCTTCACTAGCTTTCTGAACACTTCCTGCGTCAGGAAGACCTTCTGCTATATCATTAATAGCCCTGTTCCTCAAGTCGTTCAAACTTGGTACTTCCCTATGAACCTGTTCTTCATCACCCCTTAACTCGTGCTGGACATGAACGAAAGACTTCTTCCCTCTTTCCTGCCTCCTAGAATATCGCGCAATATTCGCAGTTGGCGATAATTTTGTACGCTTGTATACGGTTGGAAACATTGTGGGGATGTAGTCAATGTGATCAGGATCATGATGGGGTTCACCTGAAAATAACGCATGAATTAAATCCCAAAGCTGGTGATTCTTATATGACAATACTGACCTGATACGAAATGCGCACCACAAATTCTGGCGCTCTTTCCTGGTATCCACCTTTCTCTTCGAACCGCCGCTATCCATTTAGCCCTTTTCTCACTACAACGTTCACTTGGAAACCGGAAAAAACGAAGCCCAGGCTTCTTTCCAAAGTAGTTAGTACAGCCAACAACAACGCAATGAACAACCATGATGAAAGGAAGTAGCAATAAATGGTTTTAAGCTCCACGTGCGTACTACTCCAGCAAATCTTTCCAACCAGTGGGTGTGGTTTTACGTGACGTGACGTGATTAAATTTCTTCACACCTTTCTGTGGAAACTATCTATAGGATTGATTGAGGATTGATGAATATCATTAAAAAAACTTCACTCGCGTCTGGAGGGACAACGGAGAAACGGATCGGTATCTCTTTGTCGCGATGGAACGAGAACTCAAAGATCTACAGTTCTACGTTTGTTCCGTGTCATAAAACGGTGTGCTTTTAAAGAAACAAACGAATTCCTTTTTCTCGTCCCCAGTCCCAAAATAATTCTTGGTCGTCTTCTTCTTCCTTAGGAAGGTATAACACGAGCTACAAACGGTTTAGAAGAACGGCAATAGCACCAATATCTTCAGAATTCACCTGCACGGTGCCCTTTAAGGTCATATAGACACCTAGAAAGAGAAGTACCTCATACCGGTAGCAAGTTCTATATAGGATATGAAGTTATTGCAGAAGTTTATTTGGTTTATTGTTGATTAATGAAGTTATTTTACTCCGACCTGCACGAAATTTATTTGATGTTCCTATCGCAGTTTAATACTTTGGCTAGTGGCCTTCGCGTAATTGAAAGAAGAGATCTAAGCAACGAGCGGAATACCTTCAAAAGCAAGACGATATTTTGTCACAAGAAAACAAGGCTAAAGCCCGAGCGCGCTACAAGGCCGATCCCGAAAAGAAAAAGGCCTCTGTACGCTACAGCTACAACGCAGATATTGAATCTAAGCAATCTGCTAAAAGGCAGTGATATCAAGTAGACCTCGATGAGAACCGTGCTGCTAAAAGGCAGCGATATCAAGAGGACGTCGAGGACAACCGTGCTGCTAAAAGGTAGCGATATCAAGAGGACGTCGAGGAGAACCGCGCTGCTAAAAGGCAGAAATACGAGGACAATTCAGCTGCCATTAAGGCATCTGAAAGGAATCGGTATTGGAATGACCCCGCTGTCCGATTGGCTAAACGTGCTGCCGAGAGGAAGCGGTATCGCAGGGGTCACCGAACTACCACTACCACCCAAAGGTATGTCATGGCGTTGTATTGCACTAGCATTAAAAGGCTATAGGAAGATGTGCATGCAACATGTGTACAGCACGCATGTAAGGGATCTGCACAAAACCATTCACTTCACATGTAAAGCATGCATGGTGACCCAACTGTTGTGTACTGTCCTTTGTGACCTGTCTCCTTAATCTGATGTACAAAAAGGCTTCCTTATCTGATGTACAACGGCAGCCGCCTGCAACTGTGTATGAATTTAATTGCATTTGCTAGGGTTGAGCACTGAAAACAGTAGACCAATGGTAGGTGTGTAGTGGCAGAGGAGATAGGGGATTGAGATAAGGATACCATGCACCCCTTGAAATAGAAATGTACAAGTGAGTGTCGCAAGCTCACTAGTGAAGAAGTACCCAAATGTCCATTCATCCCATGTAAACATTGTTAACGCCTTTTAATTTGGAGCATGAACAACTTCCTCCAATTTCAGCACAATGGCACCTTTGGGGGTCATGAGTTATGCAGACCAATCCAGTGAATAGAGATAAAATTGGACCAATAGAATTTTAGCACAGCTGGCAACACACACACATACCACACACACACACCACACACACACACAACCACTCCCCCTTATCTGTGAGGTCATGAATATGTAGACCAATTGGTGATGTACCAATGAAATTGGACCAATAGAATTATAGCACAGCCAGCACACATGTAAAGGCTTTTCATGTATAAAAGTGACTCACCTGCCAAATAGTGCACTTTGCTTGCTGAGAACGAAAAAGGTAAAAACTAAATCCTTGCACTTTGTTACTATACTCTCTGTCAGATGCAGTGCTGCCCCCCTACCATCTGCCGCCAGCAGTAGCAGCACTGCCCCCACCGCCACCAGCAGCAGAGCTGCCCTCACCGCCACCAGCAGCAGAGCTGCCCTCACCGCCACCAGCAGCAGAGCTGCCCTCACCGCCACCAGCAGCAGAGCTGCCCTCACCGCCACCAGCAGCAGAGCTGCCCTCACCGCCACCAGCAGCAGAGCTGCCCTCACCGCCACCAGCAGCAGAGCTGCCCTCACCGCCACCAGCAGCAGAGCTGCCCTCACCGTCAACAGCAGCAGCAGAAGCAGCAGGAGCACCACTACAGTATTGGTACCAGTGCCCCCACCACCACTCCCATGGTCTGAACCAGGCTGCCGAGGTCAGAGACGAGGCTTGGGGAGAGGAAGAAGACAAGCCAGGGGAACAGTACATTAAAAACTCATATACTTATAATTTCAATTATTAACCTCCCTCCCCTCAAAAATTAAAATGAATTTGTGACAACATTTAATGACGCGCTACTACGACAGGGGAAAAAACTAATGAAACAAGTAAATAAAAACATTCTCTAACGAGAAAGTTGTTGGTATATAGGATTGACCAATGGTGGTGTAAAAAGCACGGAAACAAGAGTGACAGAAAAATTGAAATAGGCCTATATTTAGCACACTAACATTATTACAGTACATGCCTGAGTAATGGGCTAAATATAGGCCTATTTCAAATTTTCTGTCACTCTTGTTTCCGTGCTTTTTACACCACCATTGGTCAATCCTATATACCAACAACTTTCTCGTTAGAGAATGTTTTTATTTACTTGTTATCTATGGTTTAGTAAACAAAAAGATAGCTATCTTGCGTGAGGACGGGTATGAGCTGGGACACACCATCAATGATCGCAGTTCAGTAAAAGGATGAAGGTCATCGATCGCTTCGCGTAAGTACTATGTACACCACACCATGCTACGTACCATGGCCCATTATGCCAGTACCAAGAAACGTCAACGGTTGTGTTGTAAAGAGCACTATTCTCTGTTAGCTCTGTGCCTTGCTGGATTGCGCCTTGTTGCGTAATCACAGGGATGCATATTACATCTTCCTAGCCCTAGGTAGTGTGCGAAGCTTCATTTCAAAATAAACTGCATGCAGGCCCGTAGCCAGGCTTTTTGTTGGGGGGGTGCAAAGTATGGCTCAGTGGACTCAAGCGGACTCAAGGTAATACGTGAACTATAGTTGGATTATACATCTTGCGGATTATACTTGCGATAAGCATTTGTGAGTTTGTTTTTACTCTCTGGTAAGGTTGAATCACATGTAATTGTCCTTTTGTAATTTTAATTACAATCAGATACCCACAAACCATGCAATGTCATGATTAAAGGTGATTAAAATACATTCTTCAAGACTGTGATTCCATCAGTGATTCCATTTCCATTCGTCTTGGGTGAAACGATGCAAACATGTCAATAACACTTTCAACATTGATTTGCTGTTTGTAATGAATGTGCAGCAAGACAAGATTGGCCAGACGTTCTTTCCCCATTGATGATCTCATGTGATCTCATGTAATTAATTATTGAGACGTCTGAGAGCACTGGAACTCCGCTCACATTCACACGATGTAACTGGAATAGTGCAAGCAAGTTGCAGCAGAATTCTAGTATTGGGGTAAATTTCTGCATCACAATCTTTTATTGCAATGAAGGTAGTTTTTCATATGGGACATCACTATGTATTTTGACTTCTCAGGAGATAGAAGGTCATCATGGTATACTTCAACAATTCTAGACAGATTGATTTCCTTTGAATGCGTTACAGATGGTGTTATGCCTAATATTGTACCAGCTGTGATTGTTAATGATGCAAACTGTTCTGCTAATATAAGTGAGTGGAGATGTGGTCGAGAAACGGTATAGTAACATTCTTTTATCATAATCAAGAGGAGAATCAGAAGAAATATTGCTTCGATGCTGCTGCCTTGCAGCAATAATGCGACTGAGCTTCCAACTTTCTCTGGCATTCTACATGAGTGATTGTAAATAACTTGAAAGTTATTACGCTCAAGCTTAATTGTAGAAATTCCTGATACCCTCAATCATTTCATAAGCATCTACAATTGTTTTGTTTTGTTCGTTGGGGAAGAAATTGCTCCATTGAACAGCAGTTAGCAGCGGCTCTTTTTCTTTCCCGGTCGCGTTGTTCACATCATCCCACTTTACAAGTCGGTCTGAACTGCGCGATACTAAGAACTACGGAACTATTACCTGACAGATGGCAGTTGTCACTATAAGTGTCGATTATCAACAATATAAACATGCTTGTAACAAAATTCATAGCCGACTGAGCGGACCTTGCATCAAGCGGGGGGGTGCAATTGCACCCGTTTGCACCCACCCCCCTGGCTACAGGCCTGAACTGAACACGCTACAATTGCCTGCGCACAGATGTTTTGATTATTATTTATTTCCTCCCATTCTATTTGTTGTTATAGCCAACGCACTACTTATTGCCATATACTCATACCCTGATACCCGTACGAATGCATTGTTCTTTGCAAGGGATGAAAGCACCTCGTGTTCTCGTCGTACATGACGTGAAGCAGCGCTCCCCCCCAGGTGCCTGCTTGGCCCTGCCGCTTTGTAATTGTATTCAGGTGTCTGGCCCTGCCGCTTTGGTTTGAACTTTGGTGTATGAAAAACTAATAGAGACCGTGGGCATTTGTTTGATGTTCATGTCCTAGACACTAACGCCTATCGCGCCCCAGAAGCTACAGTACCCTAGAAAGCAGTGCAAGTTACTACCTACATAAAAGCGGACAGACGAGGGACGGTGTCACAGGGAACTCGGTCCCCCCGAATTTTCGGTCCGGAGGACCCACTTCCCTAGGGAACTCGGTCCCCCCCCCCCCGGACCTAAATCCCTGGATGCACAAAATCAATTAAACCGGACCCACTTCCCTAGGGAATTGAGTCCCCCCCGGACCGAAATTCCTGTCCGAATTTATTATACGCTCGTTCACGTGCATCAGAAACTAGCTCGATTTGACAGCCATGTGAAATGGAGAGTTGTCGGCAAAGTGTTTGTGATGAAACCCTGTCGCAGGTCAAAGTCTACCTTGCAGAAGGCAGCTACCCCTTGGGGGCTACGGATGACGTTAGACGTATTATTCGGAAGCGTTCTAAAGACTTCCAGGTTGACGGAGATACAAGTACAATGTATTACATAAAACAAGAAAGTAAACGGATTGTCCTTTTCGGACCGGAGACATAGACAGAAGACGGGCTTTTACTGAGTGTCATGCGTCGTCGAGTGGTGGGCATCAGGGCAGAGATCGCACCGAATTTCATGAGAGATAATCCTTACTCACACAGCAATTCGGCCGTCCGCACGCGGGTGATTACAAACTACGTATTCAGTCATGCATCCGTGCATATCACAAAGCGTGCACTCACGATTAACGTAGTCCCATTATTTCACCGCCCAATCCTGTATACGGGAATATCATTAAACGGCCATTTAACCCTCTCCTCACGTATGATTGAATTTGAATTCGAATACCTCTTTTAAGTTTACAACACGCCGAGGCTACAGCTGCAGTAGAGGACAGGTCCAACGAATTTTTAATTAAGATATGTGAGGTCAAAAAAAGCTAGTTTTCTAATGCCTGAAACCGAAAACAATGTGCACTCGTTGTCGCTCAGGGGTCAGAACAAGGCTATAGCTAGTTGTATGTACTCACATTGGTCTGAGGCCTCACCACAGTGGTCTTCTTAGGGTGATGTGATTCGGAAGGGTGTGGCTATCTTCGGGGAGTAATTTGTCTCTAGATCTAATAATGGTATACACACGGAAATGTGTATCACTCAGCACATTCATAGATGTCTAAATAATCTATGTTACATTTCATTGTATGTGACGCAAGGTTTGTCCAGTAAGCTTCACATTGGTATGAGACATCACCTCAATGGTCTTCTGAGGGTCACGTGATTCTGAAGGGTGTGGCTATCTCAGGTGAGTCGTTTTTCACTAATAATGGTATACATACTGACGTGATCACTAATCGATTTTTCAGGTTTTTGTGGATCTGAAAATCGATTTTTCCGAATAGTTTAAAAAACAAAATCGATTTTTCCGAATAGGTTTTGCCAAATTTCCTGCCAAATACCTAGGTTATTCAGGTTATGGTGCTTGTGGAGTGCACACTGAGAAGATAATTTATGTCTGCACAGAAATCCACCTGGTCTCGCACCAAACTAGAGCTATGCATGTCAGTTGAAAACACAGAGACACAAAGGTCTACAGTAGCATGTGTTTGTCATATAGAGTTTAATAAATTGTATGTCTTTACCAGGTACTTGTACATATCAATAGTAATGTAAACCTAACCATCCAAAACTAACCACTGAGACCAGACATCACCATTAAAAACTCACCCCACATCACGTACAATAACGTACTCCATTTACAATCATCCCTCACTCCATTCACGTTCTCGCTATAAATGCATATCAAATTTCCCATTACTATAATTACGTAATGCTCTCCAATTCCTATACAAACAGAGCGAGCATACTTACTTGAAGTGGGTAAGAAGTCTGACATTCTATTTCACTCGCTAGCGCAATACTCAGATATGTACCACTGTACAATAAAACAATGCAATACTAGTACTACATAAATGTATTGCTACTACATATAAACACAACTCGTGGCATATACTAATGAACTTCGTTACTTACTTGAAGACGATGATAAAAGCATTGAGCTAGTACACGCTGTATATTTTGTATCCCCAATTGATGCGCATTAAAAATTTAGGATTATAATTATTACGATCTATTTACTCAATACCTATCAAATTATAAATTGATTCTGGTAAAAACAACAGTGACGTATTTTATATATATAACTCTAATTATGAAATACTCTGTTGAAAATCATATCCGGATAATAGTATAAAACGGTATTCGAATAATGGGCGAATTGTCGATGCTGACGACGAATACCTAAGTACCTCCAAATGGAGAAACATAAACCGGTTATTTCGAATAGATAAAATTCACTAATCGATTTTTCCGAGTAATGCTAAATTGCTATTCGAACGGATAGGTTTTTGCGAATATCCGAATAACCCGAATAACCTGATAACCGGTTACACACCCTAATGTGACACAAGATTTGTCCAGTAAGCTTCACATTGGTATGAGACATCGCCCCAATGGTCTTCTGAGGGTCACGTGATTCTGAAGGGTGTGGCTATCAGTTTGTTACTAATAATAGTATACATACTGACGTGAGTATCACTACATTTCATTGTATGTGACGCAAGGTTTGTCCAGTAAGCTTCACATTGGTATGAGACATCACCCCAATGGTCTTCTGAGGGTCACGTGATTCTGAAGGGTGTGGCTATCAGGTGAGTCGTTTGTTACTAATAATAGTATACATACTGACGTGAGTATCACTACATATCATTGTAAGGTTTGTCCAGTAAGCTTCACATTGGTATGAGACATCGCCCCAATGGTCTTCTGAGCACGTGATTCTGAAGGGTATGGCTATCAGGTAAGTCGTTTGTCACTAATAATGGTATACATACTGACGTGAGTATCACTACATTTCATTGTATGTGACGCAAGGTTTGTCCAGTAAGCTTCACATTGGTATGAGACATCACCCCACTGGTCTTCTAATGACCTATGCAGCACTCACTGGAAATGCATCAAGAATCTTTTCACCTATCAGAGTCATGTTAATGAATAGTTTTTCATATTGTTGACTTGGTTCTGAGTACAGTGCTACACAAGTATATAACCACACACAATTACACACAAAGTTCATCCACCTGCTGCACAAGGTGTAAGAACGACTCAGAATGGTACGAGCATTAGCTGAGGCGACCAAAGTGGTCAGTCAATGCTTTGGTTATTTTTTATGAAGAAATGCATTTTTATATATTTCTTGGACGATGGTTTATGCTTCAGCTTGCCCTGGAGACTATATTATATGTTCTGCTGCGTGATGTTACTTATTATATGCATCGTATAAAGAGGCGGGGCACGCAAACAATCTATCGCTAGAATGTACCTCGTTCTCTCTGTGTCTTCTTTGGTGCCATCCATAAATTACGTCACTTCGAAGGGTCCCCAGCATGCAGGGTGGTAGCAGCCAGTGTGACGATGTATACATGAAGCATACATCAGTATAAGAGGGGTCCATATAGGTGACGTAATTTATGAATGGCCGCTTGTCATATCATTTATACAAAGGCTCAGGATTCCAACTCCAACCTCTCATTATGGAAATGTCTTTCAGAATGCCTCACGCTCTCAGCAGGCGAGGTCCGCAATCGCCATGTCATTAGTAAAACATCATGACGACGCATGCGGTATGCATTTTATAGCAGCCACGTGAATCACGTGATGATTATTTTCGTCTCGCCTCGGTAAGTATGGCTCCACAGAATGTTTTTTTTGATAGGATGTATGACCGCTGTGGAACACTACATCTTCCACTGTAAGTCAGAGAGGTGCCATTTTATTCCAAAATCGTCAAACGAAAGCCAGATGAGTTACCTTTATCGTTTTGAATTGAAAGCTTTGCTTGTCAGGAAATTGTGTATTGGGATAACTTTCTGCGAAGCAATTCAGGCAGGTTGTTGGTTAGAAAGAACGGCCGGCTACGCTACACAGCGAGGTAAGCTGTCAATTACGTGTTTTTGGGTGGCACTTTGTTTGCTTCCAAGGCGTAACGTCGGGAACAGAATAATGGTGTTCTCTACTGCATTATGGCAGAAATGTTGGATTCCTCGATCTACCTGAAACATCCTGGCTGAACAAGAGCACTAAAACGTACGTGATGTAACAGCACCTCGTTATTGTTACCCTTTTCCTTTCGCTCAAATGGCGGTGTATTCTACGTGCATTCGGGTTGACAGCAGTGAACTATTCTAAAGAAAGACCTGTGCTGTGGAAGTCAGATGTTACAACGTCACCATCAACTGCTGGGAGGTAAGGCCATTTTTTGGTAAAAGTGTTGTTTCAGTTATGCTTTCTTTTCTACGAACAGGTTTGTTCTCTTATCAACTTTCTATGTTTCATATTTGTAAACTTGAAACATTAAATTTTTTGACTATGTGATCAATAACCTGAGAAATAATGATAGTATTAACTAGTATATTTAACTTTCCTTACGTCATACGATAGTTCTATATTGCGCGTACACGGTAGGTTCCTCGGTAACGTACAAAATTGCACGTTCGCGCGCGACGTTGCTCTCGAATTACCCCGTGCGCATACAAATAATCCTCCGGGACCGAGAAATCATTCGTATGAAATCGGTCCACTCACGATTTCGAGAGCACATGGCGCGCAAAATTCGGAAGCACGCTCTTCCGGGTGATATTGCGTGCTGTCACGGGCCCGGAATCAAAGCCCTGAATTGCTGTGTCAGTATGTTCAATTGTTTCCCATGCTGTTTTATTCCCTTCAGCCTGATGGAACTCATTTGTTTAATTTTGTCACTGCTACATCCTGGGAATCCTACCTAACAGAGATGTCAAAGACTGGAACTTGGGGAACACATCTAGAAGTGCAAATGATTGCGTCCATGATCAATGTCACAATTTGCATCGTTACTGACAGTAGCAATGCAGATGATTCAATGGTTTGGCTGTACCCTAATGACAGGCCTGATGCTACTGATTCTCCAATACTCATTATTGGCAGTGAAATGGCTCATCATTATTATAGCCTATCTCTTAATGATGCACTGGGCATGATGAAGAGACCCTGTTTGAAAGCATGGTTGATGACACATCTCACAAGGGTAAGTAATGTATTTATGTGGATGATCAATGATATACTCTACACATCACTACGTGGTCTCATGATGTCATTTCTAGGCCAATGCATATGCATTTCGAGAAATTTCGGACGCTCATTAGCAATTCCTGGCCAATTTTGCAAACGTCCGTCACATTTCCCGCGCACGCGTCCATAGAAATGTATGGAATAAACGAGGGGGGGGGGCAAGAAAATCTGTACGGACCCCATCATCCAATATTGTAGAGTTTAAAATGAAGATTAAGAATCTGTTTTCAAAATTAAAATCGGACTTTAAAGAAAAAAGATATGATGGATTGAAAAAGGGGGCGTAGGGGGTGGTACCCCCTGCTAAAATTGAATTTAAAAATATTTAAAGCGAATTCATGTGTTTTTTATCTTTCTTCTTTCACTTCAAATTCACGCGGGAGTTGCATGAATCTATTTCTCTCAGCAAAAGAATTTCACTGATATCACACACGCAATCGCTAGACACTCACAAACTCGGCAGCAAACGATTTTAACATTTAACCCCCTAGTGGCAGCTTTAATAATTAACCAATGATGAACGTCGTACTTGAATATGGATTGTGATAGGTGTGGCAAGCGCTATTCGTTAACTTGCAACGGCACTATGATGCAAAAGGGAATTTACCGCAGCGGGGGTTAACCAGCATCAAATGCAGGAATCGGAGCCCCCTGCAGATAAAAGGCAGCGACTCCTGTGCACGAGCGCAGCAAGTGCGGCTTGTAGTACAACTACAGGGATACCTGTTGGCGTTGCACTGCATGAATCCATTGCCATAGCGTGCGTCCCTAGTGTATCAGATCAAAACCAGTTGTTGCCTAAGCCGTTATGTCTGGGGTATTTGCCTGATGTACCTGCACCGTTCGTTCACAACTGGGCATTTGCAGCTCATGGAGTGCAGAATTTATGTATTCATTGTTATTTCAGTGCTAATTGTGGTTACGCGTGAGTGAGAAAGGGGCGTAGGGGGGTGGTGGTACCCTCATTAAGAAATCTGATGATGGGTGTTTAAGAAATATTTTTTGCCCCTTGAATCCCATAAATCAGGGAAAGTTGCTACTTAAGTTTGAAAGAAGCCCCATGATGGATAACATGATAAGCTATCACTCTGCCAGGTTGATGGAATTTTCAGCCACTGCTGCGAGGTTCCTCATAAGGATTAGTACTCCTCCATAGAGATGTATGGAAAATTGCTTTTTATAATGATTTTTTATCACTGTTCTCTTTTGTTACTCTGAATGTAAGATAGGAAGGTATTGTTTGACTCATTTCAGATGATGCTACTATGATCAAGGTAACTTTCTACCAGGTTCTCATGCCCATAGGCTTCTTCCCCTGGGTTCCTGGGGCACGTTTGGTCATGAGGGTACCTAGTTCAGTTGAATAATTAACAAACGCCCGTGACAGTAAATTGGGGCTGGCCGCGTTGGAAGTAAGGAACTTAACTGCACGCAAACTTGGTATGTTCTTAGTTTGGGACTATATAGGAGCGCATGTTTTTGGTTCGATACTAAGCCGTTTGAAGTTTATGGTCTGTCAAACGCGGAGTAGTCCTAGGTCTATTCGATAAACACGGTACGTATTAAATTACGTGTGTTTGTTTTCTGAAAAACTAAGGCATCACTGAAGGCTAAGTGTATAGATAGTTTCCACAGAAAGGTGTGAAGGAATTTAATCACGGTCACGTCACGTAAAACCACACCCACTGGTTGGAAAGATTCGCTGGAGTGGCAACGGTGATAACACGTGGATCAAAGTTATGTCTACGAAAGAGCGCTACTTTGCTTCATTGGATGCTTCTGGACGTCAAAGGTACCTGGATAAGTTATGCCTGCTGGGACTTTCAGTGGATAACGACCCGTATGCGGCAATAAATTCCAAGAACTTTGTAAGCGACATGTCACTCTGGCCGCCAGTTGAGTTTGGGCACATCTTTTGCTATTTTATTGATCGCCCTGGCGTTTATACACGCCAACAGTTGCTTCAATGGAAGCAGCTGAATGCCTATTATTTCTTTACTAGCGGGTTTGTGTGAACCGTTGAAATTTGGGATCTGAATAACACGAGCCAGTGTGTAATTTTGAAAGCTCTTGTGAATCCAAGCATGCGTAATCCAGACGAGGCCCACTGTTCTTGGGTAGCAACCAGAAAGACAGGAGATATAGTGGCAGCACACTGCACCTGCATGGCTGGGTGAGTTAGCACATGCACTCATTCATTCATGTATGCATACCATGCACTCATGGTGTATGTACCTGCTCCTTTTACTTTTAGCTTAGGTGAAGGTTGCTCTCATGTGGCTGCAATTCTTTTTAAGATAGAAGCTGCCAAACGTAATGGCTATACTGCTACTACTTCAAGCTCCTGTCAATGGAATGAAGTGTTCACAACAAAGGTAGGTTATATTTGCTTCATTCATGCATGCAGTTTATATAGCTTCATATGTATTTGACCAGCACCAGCCTGCTCGTATCAGAGACATCATGTTCAAAAGACCATAGCGCTGTATGTTGCCAGATCTTGCCGCACCACGACAGCAGTCATCTACTACACCTGAGTACCCAACATCCAAAGACCAACAACAGTTTTTTACAACTCTGAAAGCTTTGATGCCAAAATCAGCAATCTTGTCCTCGTAAGAAAAAATTCATCCATTGGTGAAAGTGACCGACCCTTTGGTTGAACAAATGGCACAGTGAACGTGAAAACGTGAATAAATAAAACCCAATGTGGTAAACCAGTATAGAAGGAGGTCAGCTTATCATTTCCTTCTATCAAACTAAATGAAAAGGCATGTATTTGTAGTTGTTTATACAGGGTGTTTTTCTCTTCACTCAAATCATGTACGTGTGTTATCAGTTTCTTCATGTCATCGTTTGTTTGAGTAGCTTTTTCTCTCAATTGTCGAATATTGGACATTTCAAGGAGTGCTACTGCAGCATAAACATCAGTTTCTGTCACATTTGCTGTCATTGAGTCCTCCATTGTAGTTGGTTCCTCTGCAGTAATTGGTTCCTCTGCCATGATTGGTTCCTCTGCCATGCTTGGTTCCTCTGCCATGATTGGTTCCTCTGCCATGCTTGGTTCCTCTGCCATGATTGGTTCCTCTGCCATGATCTGTTCCTCTACAGTGGTTGGTTCCTCCATATCCAGATCACCTTCACTAGCTTTCTGAACACTTCCTGCGTCAGGAAGACCTTCTGCTATATCATTAATAGCCCTGTTCCTCAAGTCGTTCAAACTTGGTACTTCCCTATGAACCTGTTCTTCATCACCCCTTAACTCATGCTGGACATGAACGAAAGACTTCTTCCCTTTTTCCTGCCTCCTAGAATATCGCGCAATATTCGCAGTTGGCGATAATTTTGTACGCTTGTATACGGTTGGAAACATTGTGGGGATGTAGTCAATGTGATCAGGATCATGATGGGGTTCACCTGAAAATAACGCATGAATTAAATCCCAAAGCTGGTGATTCTTTTATGACAATACTGACCTGATACGAAATGCGCACCACAAATCCTGGCGCTCTTTCCTGGTATCCACCTTTCTCTTCGAACCGCCGCTATCCATTTAGCCCTTTTCTCACTACAACGTTCACTTGGAAACCGGAAAAAACGAAGCCCAGGCTTCTTTCCAAAGTAGTTAGTACAGCCAACAACAACGCAATGAACAACCATGATGAAAGGAAGTAGCAATAAATGGTTTTAAGCTCCACGTGCGTACTACTCCAGCAAATCTTTCCAACCAGTGGGTGTGGTTTTACGTGACGTGACGTGATTAAATTCCTTCACACCTTTCTGTGGAAACTATCTATAAGTTAAGTAAGGCCACTATAGGCCTATAGCTTTTTATATTCGACCACGTGGTGGGGCTATGAGTATGACAGCTGGGAAATCAACGTCCCTTTTCTGTTGCTACTTTTCCATATGCGTGTGTGCATATCCACATTTGTCAATGTGGTCGTTCTATATAGAATTCGAAGCGGACAATCACAAAATGGTATATACGATACGCGCGACAGGGACAAGCCATATAAGGACAGTGCCCAATTATAATCACGTGGCGACGACTTATGGCTACGTAACTTATTATTATTCCCTTCAACCTTGGATGTGTTCTTTTTGGCTCCCTCTGCAGTGGCGGATCTAGGAGCGCGCGATCTCCTCGTCCGGGTTACTAGGAACTGACAGCGACCTTCCAGACCCCCTAGCTACTGAAAGCTATTATCTATGACAC
>JABACO010000005.1:5466527-5664281 GCA_013339895.1 Ephydatia muelleri
GATACATGAACTTGACAGTGGGAAGGCTATAGATGAGCCATCGATGAGGCAGAGAAAGAGAAAATTGGAGGCGATAAAAGGCAACGCTGTGAAGGCATTATCCTTCACAGAATCGTATGGTCTAACTGCCGATACGCTCACAATGCACACTGCGTCCGGTAAGTGTTCGCATTTCTCTTTCTGATTCAGATGCGCAAAGAGAAGAAAGGAGAGAACTAGAAGTTCTGTATATATTGGACAAGTACGGTGTGAGTGATGCATTTTACCAAGCACTCTCAATGAAATGCGATAGCCATCCAAGAGCAAGCAAGGTTAAAGCTGCTAGATGGGAGTTCAACAAAACAGTGGAACAATTTAGTATCCCAACGTTTGATGGGTCTTATAGGCACGTTGAAATGGCAATTTGAGAGGAGATAACTAGACTGGTTAGTGTTTTTACAAATATCATTTATATATGGACAGTGTGTCTAGCAAAAAGAAAAGTAATGTTCGCATGGAAATGAATGGGTAACTATAAATTCAGTGCCCAATAACTTTATGATGGATAGTCCAACATTGGATGTGTAAGAATACATGTAATTTGATAGAGGCTTATGAATAAAAAAAGAAAACTTGAAAAACTACCCAGAAGGGATTTTGCTGGACACTGTCCTATATTGTATATCTTTGCATTCATTTGCAGCTTGGGGATGTCTAACTTTGTTCCAGCCCGGTGAGAAGATTCAGTGGTGATGGTGCTAAACTCTCAAGGACGAGCAACATGATGATCTTGTCTCTTTGTATCTTAGTCCCTCAAGTCAGATATTTATCAGGAACTGGTGAGTGTGTGTGTGTGTGTGTGTGTGTGTGTGTGTGTGTGTGTGTGTGTGTGTGTGTGTGTGTGTGTGTGTGTGTGTGTGTGTGTGTGTGTGTGTGTGTGTGTGTGTGTGTGTGTGTGTGTGTGTGTGTGTGCATGCGTGTGGAAAGGGTGGAACGGTTAGAAACCTTACATGTAGTACCTAGCTACATTACACAATATTGTTTATTGTATGACACACATGTGCATGAATGAAGATGCATGTGATAGCTAACTGCTGTAAAAACATTAATTACAGAACAATAGGCAATGAATAATTTGGCTGCCCACAGTCAAGTTCTAACATCACTCACTTATATAGCATGCAGTCAGTACATACCACATATGTGACCCAAACCAACAGTAACTACACACTTGCCAAGGAGGGATGCATACGTAGATCTGTGTACAACATTGTAATGCTAAATATCTGCATCCTTTCCCCCTCAAAATAAGTAATTTGTTTCTGAACATGCAGGTAACCACACAAGAGCTGCCGTCAAAGGTTGTGAAGACTATGAGACCATATCAAACGCATTTGTGATTGGAAGGTAAGCAGAAGGCCTGACTGATCAGTAATGTGATTCATTAACATGGATGGCAGGACTTTCAAGAGCTTTGCAACACCTTATCTGCTGAAGTGCCAATTCATCCTGACACTATACACCAGAACGTTAAGGTGTAGGTAGTACTGAGAACTGTTACTGATTATATTCTCTATTAGGCAAAGCAATGGATTGATGTCAATACCTGCAGGAGGTTACGAAAAGACTGAGTCATGTTACACCATACATGCACTGTATGGTACACCATGTACCAGAGTGCATTAGGCGGTATGGTAATCTACGAACGTTTTCAGGCCAAGGTGTGTATATATCAATTGATGGTGATTCTGAATGGAAACTGCAGTGCAATTTTTTTATATGCTTAGGTGTTGAAAATCACAATGACGATGCAAAGAGGGTGTACTTCTCTAGCAATAAATGGAATGCCAGGATTGACTGCTTATGAAAGTATGCTACATCGAAAAGGCATTACACCAAGCACAATGATGAATACTGGCTCCATGGAGGCATTCAGGCTGTAAGAAGATCTTGGCGGAATACAACACAACCAGATACCTGCACCACTCCTCCCTAATCCTCATCATCTAGCACCACCTCTCCTTCCTCCTCTTATTATTCTAACAACTATTAGGAAAACCATAGATACTTATGGGAAAACAACCTTTCTCGACTTTAGTCGGAGTAGGCCAATATGAATAAACAGCTCGTACGATGGTCCTTGTGTACTGAAATCCAAAAGGAGCGCACCATCATAAGAAGAACTGTTCACACGCCAGTAGATAGTAGGAACGTCAGTTGAGTCAGGACACAAGCACATACGATATCCGGCCGTAACAATAACATAGTTAAATAACAGTTAATGTGACCTCTGGACGGATAAATGGCAGGGGCACGAGTTACAATCTAACGCGACGCGCATGCGTATGGTTAGATCACTAAAATCGACGATAGCCTTAGTTTGGCAGGATTTATGTAAAAGCAATGACCTCACCTAACTTCCCTACCATACAGACGTACAATTAATTAATTAAAAGGCGAAAACAATAATATATATTTTAAAATTAATTAGCTGTTTTAATAACGTGACAAATCTCTAAAGTGTCTGGTGAGTTTAACGGTGAAATCAGAATTTTTTTATCACAATTCTAAGCCGAGTTATGCACTGATGTCCACAATTTCTGGACATGGGCTTACCAAGAATTCCTTCATCTTCTGTAGCCATTTTAATGACAGGTCACAAGGGATCATTTTGGATTACAGCACATGAATTTATCTAATAAAAGGAGCTTGCATAGGTGATAATGTAAGTGTAATTGTGAATAAATTATACAGATAATTTCAGTGCATATCAATACAAATCATAATCTGTATTTGCTTGAAGAGGATCATTCAGAAGTATGTTTCTAGTTTCATTACATAAGCTTTTATGATTTTATATTTTTGATGGAAAGGAAGTGAAGTGTATGAATTCATTTGTTTTCAACATGGTTGCTACAAATAGCTACACAGTGAAAAAGTCAGTGTTCAAGGTATTGAGTTAAAGAACTACAGGGTTAAATTTTATCTTGCATTTCAATTGTTAGGAAAAAGGATTTCAAGTACATGTAACGGATCCGCCATGTTCACGCCTGCGCAGTCTCATTCGCAGACTCTTCTAGAACATTACGATTATGCCATTGTTTGTATATAAGGACTTATTTTTGTATGCATGTCAGTCTGTACTTTGTGCTAATCTCTATTATCATGCTGCTGTGATTTGGCCACTTACATTGGCGTAGTCGGCAGGATGTCTGGGAAACCTTTGCTCCTGCCAGAAATATACAGCGGAGAGTCTCAATGTTGGAGCGACTGGATAGAGCACTTCGAAAGTGTAGCAGCATTGAACAAATGGGCCACTGAAGACGAGAAACTGAAATGGCTTAAGGTAAGACTCGCTGGTAAGGCAAGGACGGCTTTCCAAAAGCTCCCAAGAAACGTGCGGGAGGAATACGGTGAGTGTTTGAAGGCTCTAAAGCAACGTTTTGAACCTGACAGCAAGAAGGAGCTCTATGTGGCAGAGCTTCACACACGCACGAGGCGTATAGACGAAGACTGGGCCACCTTTGGTGATGCCCTTAAGGTGCTGGCAGACAAGGCGTACAGCGACTTAGAGGAAAAGGCTCGAGAGAGGTTAGCATTGACTCAATATCTTGCGCATATCGAGAACCCGCAGATAGCTTTCGGAGTGCGGCAAAAGCGGCCGGAAACGGTGGATGCTGCGGTGACCGCCACGATAGAACTGGAGTCCTACCTCGGGTCTACTAGTGGTGCGCAAAAGGGAACTTGAATATTGCAACAACTGCTGCCGCTGGCCCTGAAACATTGGCTGAGGCATTGAAGGTTCTAAACGACAGGCTACAGAAGTTGGAGGTTTTGGTGGTGAACAAGGCTGAATCTTCAAGTGCAGGTAAACCGATATCCCAGGGAACTACGCAAGGGCGAGGAGCTGAGAAAAAGAGACCTATGTGCTGGCACTGCGGGAGAAAAGGCCACATTGCACGAAATTGCTGGGAACGCCAGTCGCAACAGTCGCAGGGAAACTTCAAACCCCTCGGAGGCACGGGCCAGCCACGAGGGGAAGGACATGTGAAGGCCCAGAAAAAGATGGTAACCGTACCAACTTTATCCGTATCTAGCGCTATCAGTTTCAGTGTGTCTGTCATGATAGGAGCTTGTCCTCTTGAACTTTTGGTAGACACTGGGGCTATTGTGTCATTGTTAAATGTAAACATGTGGAATAAAATCGACAGTACCAAGTTGTCCTTGGAACAATGGACTGGTAAAAAGCTTGTAGGTGTTAATGGTACCCCACTGTTGGTTAAAGGATTGACAAGGGCTCAGGTGTGTATTGAAGGATTTGAGTTTGTTGGAAATTTTGTGGTGTCTGGTGAGCTTGTGGTCGATGCCATTTTAGGGTTAGATTTCCTACAACAGCATAACTGTGTAATTGATGTTGGGAAAAAGTTGCTTAAGTTCCCATCAGTTGATCTTTCAGTTGGTCTTCAGGATGCTGGTAGGTGTAAACAAGTGACACAGTTTGTGGGGGTGGTAACTATGCATGAAATAACTGTCCCTGCAGTAAGTGAAATGGAGATCATAGTGAAACCATTGTGCAATGTAGGAAGTGGTATATGGATGATTGAAAATAACCCAACTGTGTCGTGTGGTGTCATGGTGGCAAGGGCTGTGATGTGCTCTAACAAGGAAACCTTTCCAATTCGTGTTCTTAATCCTCGTGACTCTAGCATTGTTTTGCAGAAAGGGGTGGAGCTAGCAAAGATGGAGTTCATTGAACAAGATATTGTAGAACTGAATGCTGCATCTGTTGGAAAATCATCTGGGAAGGAGTCGTCTGTGGACCAGGCAGAGCTTTGGAACCTGGTATTGGGGGCAGGGGACCAACTCAACCAGAATGAAAAAGAGATGTTGTTTTCATTGCTGATGGAGTATAAAGATGTTTTTTTCTTTCAGGAGTAGTGACCTGGGTCATACATCTTTGTTGCAGCATAGAATCAATACGGGCTCCGAAGGTCCCATCCAGTGTCCTCCCCGTCGGATCCCTCAAGCACGCAGAGAGGATGTACGTCGACTCCTTAGAGAAATGCTGG
Organism: Ephydatia muelleri; assembly: GCA_013339895.1. NCBI lineage: Eukaryota > Metazoa > Porifera > Demospongiae > Spongillida > Spongillidae > Ephydatia > Ephydatia muelleri. The sequence goes on from JABACO010000005.1 coordinate 5,471,576, forward strand.
ACAATGGAATAGTGGAGCCATCAGAAGGGCCATGGTCATCTCCCATTGTACTTGCGAAGAAAAAGGATGGAACATTGCGTTTTTGTGTGGATTACAGGAAGGTAAACACCATAACCAAAAGAGATGCTTATCCTTTACCCAGAATCGATGATACGCTGGGCACTTTGGGGGGATCCAAATTCTTCACTACAATGGATCTAGCCAGCGGATATTGGCAGGTGGAAATGGCCCCGGAGGATAGACCCAAGACAGCTTTTTCCACACCAGAGGGTTTATACCAGTTCAGGGTAATGCCTTTTGGGTTATGTAATGCGCCCGCCACATTCCAACGTTTGATGGATAGAGTGCTGGGCACCCTTAAGTGGTCCAGTTGTTTGGTATATTTTGATGACATAATTGTAGTGGGGAGCTCATTTGGTGATCATTTGCGACATATTGCTAGTGTCTTGATGAAACTCCAGGAGGCGGGGCTGAAGCTTAAGCCTACAAAATGTAAATTTTTTCAAAAGCAGGTTGCCTTTTTGGGCCACATTGTGTCAGCTTGTGGAATTGCCACTGATCCAGCTAAAATGGAGGTGATTGCAAAATGGCCTACTCCGCAATCAAGAAAGGAAGTGCAGCAATTGTTGGGGTTAGCAAATTACTATCGAAGGTTTATAAAAAACTTCGGGACTATTGCCAAGCCTCTTCAGCGTTTAACGGAAAAGAACATAACTTTCCAATGGACTGATACCTGTCAACAGGCATTTGATAACCTTCGTAAGTGTCTAATGACTTCCCCTATTCTTGCCCACCCAGATTGGTCAAAGAGCTTTATACTGGACACTGATGCAAGTGACTGTGGTATTGGTGCAGTATTATCACAGGTTAACAGTGATGCTTCCGAGTGTGTAATTGCATATGCTAGCCGGTCCCTTAGCAGACAAGAACAAAGATATTGTGTTACAAGGAGAGAACTTTTGGCAGTGGTGGAGTTTGTGAAACACTTCCGAGAGTACCTACTGGGTAGACGGTTCACATTAAGGACAGATCATGGCTCTCTAGTCTGGCTGAAAAACTTTAAAGAGCCTGAAGGACAATTAGCTCGTTGGCTAGAACGTCTTGAAGAATACAACTTTACAGTGGTTCATAGGCAAGGGTCACTACATAAAAATGCAGATGCCCTGTCACGAATCCCCTGTAGACAGTGTGGACGCAGTAGTCATTCTAAGGATGTACCTGAAGGATCGGCATTGGTGGGTGTAGTTAACAGTTTGCCTTTTCAGACATACACAGCTGAGCAAATGCGCCAGTTTCAATCCGTGGATCCCATCATTGGACCAGTTTACAATGCTGTTAGCTTAGGGGAGCTGCCATCTTTCGAAGAATTGAATACCTGGGGGAGGGAAAGTAAGTGGTTATTACAGCAATGGGATTCTCTAGTTTTGGATAAAGGATTGTTGTGGAGAAAAGATTTGGAAGATGCAAACAAATCCCAGTTTATTTTGCCCTATGTCCTGCACGATGAAGTACTTAAAGAACTTCATGAGGGAGCTGCTGGGGGACATCTCGGTAAAGGGAAAATGTTAGGGAGACTAAAGGAACGTTTGTATTGGCCTGGGTGTGGTGAGGATGTAGAGGAATGGTGCAAAAGATGTGATATATGTGCAAGGAGGAAGTCTTACCGCCCCAAAAAGAAGGGGCTGGCCTGCAGACACTTCGAGCCGGGTATCCTAGCAGACAGTCTGTGTGGACATCATGGGTCCCCTACCAGAAACCAACAGAGGTAGTAAGTATGTTTTAGTGGCAGCAGATTGTTTCACAAAATGGGTGGAGGTGTATGGCATTCCTAATCAAGAGGCCCTTACCGTTGCAGTGAAACTTGTTGACGAGATGTTTTGCCGTTTCTCTCCCCCGGAGCAGATTCACTCCGACCAAGGCCGTCAGTTTGAATCGGAGCTCATCAAGGAAATATGTAAACTGTTGCAGATTAAGAAATCTCACACTACACCTTACAGGCCACAGGGGAACGGGATGGTAGAGCGTTTTAACCGGACTCTGCTGGACATGCTGGCTACCGCAGTGGGAGACAACCCAGCTGATTGGGAGAACTATATTCACAAATTGTGTTTTGCATATAACACAAGTGTGCACTCTTCCACAGGTTATAGCCCATTCTTCCTGATGTTTGGGCGCCAAGCAGCTATTCCTGTGGACCTCATGTACCCTCTAAGGCGGGAGGAGGAGGATAAGGAACTTCCAGATTTTGTGCAGGAGCTAAAGAAAAGGTTGCAGGATGCATATGCAAGCGTGAGAGTGCACTGCCAGTCTGAGCATCTCCGGCAGAAGGCTATTTATGACAGGAAGGCTCATGGGGAACAGTTAAAGGAAGGTGACTTGGTGTGGTTATTCTTACCAGCAGTGCCACGAGGTCAGTGCAGAAAGCTATTCCACCCATGGACAGGGCCATACACAGTGGTCAAGAATATGGGCAGCTGCACATACAAGATCAAGAACCAGAGAGGAGGGAGATATCAAATTGTTCACTTTGATAGACTAAAGCCCTGCATGAAACAGAGCACTGAGGCTGATGTACATCCCACCCCAGTAGAAAGAACAAAACGTGCTGTAGTGCCTCAACAGACAAGGGTTGATGCCAATTCTCGCGTAAGTGATGAGGACCTTCTGTTATCAGATGATGACGTTGAAGAAGGTGAGCATGAAGACCTTCCAGTGGACATCCCTGCTGGTCCTGCAGTAGGAGGAGCTCATGGAGAGCAGCACCCACCGCCTGCTGCACAAGAAGCACCTGAAGCAGAACGTCGCTATCCGATCCGTCAGAGGCGTGCCCCCGATCGCTATGGCCCCTACATCCAACATTAAAAAAGAAGGGGAGCAATATAACGGATCCGCCATGTTCACGCCTGCGCAGTCTCATTCCGCAGACTCTTCTAGAACATTACGATTATGCCATTGTTTGTATATAAGGACTTATTTTTGTATGCATGTCAGTCTGTACTTTGTGCTAATCTCTATTATCTTGCTGCTGTGATTTGGCCACTTACATACATACTAATGCCATGCAATATTCCTCAACACTGGTTTCTTGCGGTAATAAATAGAAATGGTAAATTTATGGAGCAAAGTTGTTATTCCTCCCCCCCTCCCATCTACCCCCCCTCCCATCTACCCCCCCCCCCCCCCCATCCCACCCAGGTGGTTGACATACATGACAGATCAGTCTCTGTATATGATTCTTTTTACAATGAAATTCGCATTACATGTCATTAGGTGTTCTCTTGCTTATTGTGTACTCATTAAATGACCATTTAACAGTATTTAGCAATTTCCTGACCCATTAATACTACAATCAGTATTCAGTACCTATTGATATCTCTTCATGGACCATTAAAGAGTGCAATGTATGTTATTATGCTGGATACCTGTTTCTAAACTTCAATGGTATACTCATGCTTTAGGCCTGTACTATAAGGCAGACTAATGCTGTAGACTGTGGAATATTACTATGCAAGGTAAAATATATATATTAAGTTAAAGATAGTGATGGTATAATTTTTCATTCCTTGTCACACTTGCAGTTTGCAGACTGCATTGTGAAAAAGCTTCCACTAACATTTTCAGTAAGCATTGAATTAATTAATGAACTGTAATTGATTAGGATTTGCCTAGACATCAAGCACTTGGCTTCGGTCATGGCTGGCAATGAGATTGATCCATCCCAGGTATGTGTATTTCAAGTGTTAACATTTGATCTGTGAGACTTTTATCTTCATATAGTTCGAAAATCAACTATGAGGGATGAGGATATTGTGTAAAGATTTTGTACCACAAGATGTCCAAGATGCCTTGCAGAGGGTATTTACCAAAAGGCAGTGGAAGTGGTGCTCTAATTTGCTCTAATAACAGATCATGTCAGCCCAACACAATGATTCATCAGACCTCCAAACTGCTGATAGTGGGCAAATATTTTCATTACAATGTTATGTACCTTAATACTCTTGGCAGGTCATTCTCTTAACTATCAACATTTTGTACCAAGTTTTAAACATCCAATGCTAGATGATGTTAGCCCCATTGACCCTCTACCAGCAAAGTGTTTCTATGAATGGGGTGCGATGAATTTAAGGTTGTGGAAGAAACCACTGCCATTTTTTGTTGACATGTAAGAGAGCATAACTATTCATGTCTGTTAATGTATACTTACCTTATCTGCAGCGATAAGAAACTGTCTTTGAAGCAACTAGTCAATTTATGTCACAACAGCGAGGTTTGAAATTCTAACAATTGCATGGGTGCATGCGTCAAACATTGAACTTAACTTCAGACTCGTCTAAGAAAAATATGCACAAAAGAACACCATTCTTTTTTTGCATCAATATACATTGCGAAAGCAAGTGCAAAGTACATTGCAAAAGAATACTCGGCCATACACAAGTACCTCAAATCAACATCGTCGAGCTATGAAGCATTGAAGCATTCACTCCACTTATGGCCAATGAAAAGCATGGATGTGGCAAGTTGCTTGTCATTCTCCCGGTTATGGAATATTATTTTTAAACAAAATAACAGGTAGAGGCAGTCAAGCACTTCTTATATGGCATCGCAATTGATGAAGGTGCTGACGGACTGCGTGCTATATCACTGGCGTGGGATGCTTTATCCTGAAGTAAGCTAGAAAGAAAAGCTGCATTCTGCATAATTGGGGGAAAAAAATTCTCAGCTAATTATTCTGCTGGTACGCAAGGACAACACTGCCATGAACTACGAGGAAGCCGCTGTACATTATTTAGAACATATTACAGCTCATTTCAAGTGACACAAAACTAGACAAATGTACACACATAAAACTGTATAAAGCAATGCATTATCACACTGTACGTATCATTAAATGAAACATGATCGGTGACAGTCAATTTATTAGATACCCATACATCTTTGCGTGCAGAGAGACCCGAACAATATTCAGGGAACTCGGTCCCCCCCCCCCCCCCCCCCCCCCCCCCCCGGACCCAAATCCCTAGGTGTGCAGTATTCGCGGAGGACCCAGTTCCCTAGGAACTTCGGTCCGAGGGGGACCGAGTTCCCTAGGGAATTGGGTCCTCCGGACCGAAAATTAGTGGGGGACCGAGTTCCCTGTGACACCGGTAGCCAGAAATCCAACCTTACGTACTGACGGTATGATGCGGTAAAAAGCGAACCGCCTTTAACCGTGTATTTCCCGGACTGACGGATTATAACGTATAAAGACGTAACAGAGCGACGGAGGGGAAGGACGTTGCCGTCCACTCTCCGTCCACAGACGGACCGTTGGTATTGATATCAACGGTATCCGCCTACATCTGAGTGACGGGTAAGGTCACGTGATGAGACGTTACCGTCTCAATGTAATGGTTTCGCTGTGGACATAGTTAACACTCACCCTCCTTGCTTCTGCTACCGTTGCAAACTGGTGCTGGATAAATGCCTGCTACATGTAGCACAAGATCAGCAGCAGCTCACACCATTCAGAAGCATAGTCCCTTTTGAGTGGAAGCCACACACTGCAGTTGACTGTGGGGTATAGTAGTGAATAAATACACATTTAAAAAAAACATTCCTGTTCACTTTTTTTTTTCTAATTACATTCAGATCTGCCATCCTAACCCACTAAGGGATAAAACATCACCACCTTGTGGTCGCCCAGCCACACACAGCCCACAGAAGATCATTGCAGGCATTCGAGCAATAGCCCCTCCCACTGAATCCTTACAGGATGACCACTTACTGGGCAGCTCCAACAATCCAGCAATCCTGGAGCAACTGCAGTGTCCCATATGCCTGAAGATTTTACACCAGCCTCTGGAGCTCCCATGTAGGGCACTGGTGTGCACTGCCTGTCTGGTCGAGTGGTTCAAAGTGTTCAATTGTAGTGGGGTCAAGTGTCCATGCTGCTTCCATGGCACTCCAATAACTGCACCCAAGCTAAAGGGTTTAAGGCAGCACCACTATTGATCCAGACACTGAGCTATAACGCGCCATGGCAACAAAATTGTACCATGAGGTAATGACTATGAATAGAACAAAGATGCTGGCTTTATTTCGTGTTTTCAAATGGCGATAATAACCAACCTGTTTGTGCTGGCTCACGTTTTTGTTCTACCTTGGGGTTGTCATGGGCGTTGCTAAGGCACTACGTAAGGCACTACGTAATCATTTCAATATTTCGAGTAACTAACCTAGTGTCCACAAAATGTATGGCCGCAAACAGCCGTGACCGAGAGACGCGCGCGCGCGCGCACAACACACACACAATATGCACCGAGAGACGCGCGCGCACAACACACACACACACACACACACACACACACACACACACACACAAACGTGATCACACACATACACACAATGGAACCTGCACGCATTAAAGTTAGCAAAGAAGGTTGACATCCAAACAGATGTGGACTAATTAGAAGACCGGAACCAAACGTAGACTTACAAATAATATGCATGGTCCAAACAAAAGTGTGTATATGCTCTGTTTTAGTTTCAAACGTACGTTCTTTTAGTACGTGTTGTGATTGAGAGGGATCAAAGGCTGGTGCAGCATATGGTGTATGTTTTGCCGACAAAGCATGTACTTAATGCACTTCGTCCACATCTCTCTTCACCATCTAACCTTCTTTCCTTCCCTTTCACACACCCCCCCACACACACACACAGACACACACACACACAGACACACACACACAAACACACACACACGGACACCCACACAGAGGTTAGTCTCTGGCATTGATTTGTTTACTCTAAGAGTAAAAGCAACACTTTTTCAATGCAATGGGATGCAAGACCTCAATAAAGTGTACAAGACAGGAGTTGTAGTCTCAAGCTCATTGTGCAGTTTGTTCCAGAAAAGGGCACACAAATGTTCTCTCTGGCCATGAAAGAGAATTGAAGTTGAGCAAAGAGACTTTATCTTTAGCTACATTTCGCAATCTTAGTAGTGGTGGCAACAGTACTAAGTAAATGTTGATAGCGAATCTCCTGGTTTAAGCCATTCAGGCATAGTACAACATTGTTGCTAGTAGTATCTGTAATTAATTAAATTCATGGCTAGGTAATTAAATTCCTCGCGACGTTGGATTGATCATATCGAGAAATTGGCGGTCAAAAGGATTACGCGGTATTCGGTCATTGCGTAATTCAATGTCCATAGAAAATGTATGGACGCATTCAGAAAACTGCAGCTAACTGCAGAAAAAAACCAAAAATTGACTAGCTGCTCTCGGATTTGCAATGTGGGGACTAGTTGACGTATTGTGTGTAGTTTTTCGGAACTTAAGTACCTATATCCGCACTTCCACATTAATTATGCAAGGTTTCCAATGTCCATTCATTTTTTCTCATTTCCTTATTCAGTCATCAATAGTTTCCAAACCAAATGATATTTTCCTTACCTGCTCACGGATTACATGAGAGTAATCAATGAACTTATTTATCATTATTTTTTCAGAGCTTAGGGCCTTCAAATCGCACTTCCCTTGAATGGTTAGTGAGATACACCCCAAATTCAATGTGCCTACCACGATCATCACGTGCCACCCTATCGTCAGTCAGCCGTGCCCAGACCTGGTTGTTTTTTGATTTTGTATTAATGACCTATACTGACTTAGCATGACCCCTTGTAAGAGTGGGCACTAATTGGGATTATATGCTGCAAAGACGGAGGTGGCGATTACACAGAGGAGTTTGCCACTTATAGAATCGACACAGGAGTGCCTGGGCATGACAACCAACCAGTCTTCTTACGGAAGCATCTTGCAAGTCTCAGAGTCCTAGGTTAGCATGAATGTGACACGTACATGATTACAGTAGCTACGTCCGTAATAGGCTAAATGGTTGTGCAACTGTAATATCTAAGCAGGCCCGTAGCCAGGAAGTTAGGCGGGGGGGGGAGGGGGGGGGGGGGGGGGGGGAAATCGATTAATACTTCTGAAAGCATTTATCCGGGGGCCCAAATACGAGAGCCGGGGGGGGGGGGCCAAATACGAAAAGCGAGACACCTTCGGGCCTGATGCATTTTTATAAGTACATGTACCATATCTAGAAGAGGCGGAAGTTTCAAGCATCGAACGGGGGGGAGGGGGAGGGGGGAATCTCCCCCTGGCTATGGGCCTGATAAGAGCTTACACATATAGATCTCTAAACTATCTACATGTATGGTAACGTCTGGTACAAACGGTGGAAGCATCAAATGTACAATAGCAGTCATACACTGGCGGTACGCACTTTATTGACCTTTCCCATTGAAAAGTAATGCCTTATTAAAGATTCCACACTTTTAACTTTGCAGCAGTTTGTCTGACTTTAAGTTGAGGTGCATAAGATTTGTGTCAACTATAACATTTGAAAACTACCATGTTTTCTCTGCCCCATATGTGTATGTACATGCAGGTACATGTATATGGGACAGTTTCCACGAAAACAGCCCATCACATATAATACATGACTGTATAAAATGTCTTTGCGTTTGAATCATTATAACTTCCGAATGATTAACGCTATCGACTTCCTATTTTCAACACTTCATACATTTTGGGGGCCTTGCACTTGACTGTGCAAGTATCGCAACGTCCAATACTCCACCGGGTTCAAACCTACCATAACTTTTGGTAGGAGTAATCAAATCGCTTCAAATTTGGTTTGTAAATAGAGAGGTCCCTATATGCACATTTTCCCGCTTGATATGGCAGGACACAATTTGCCGCGATAGGTACAGGAACCTCTGTACCCACAAACCAAATTTTAAAAGCGATATGATTACAGGAGAACCGAAAGGTATTTGGCGGGTTTGAACCTAGTGGGGTATCATACATTGCAATACCCCAAAACGTATTTCACCATACAGAAATGGTGTAGTATGAAGTGTTGAGAATAAGAAGTCAATAGCCTTAACCGTTTGGAAGTTATAGCGATTCAAACGCAAGGGAATTTTGAGGGGCAGTTTCCACATCCCATATATGTGTGCATACATGTATGTGTATGTACATGTATGTATGTGTTTATGTACATGTATATATGTTATGTTCTTGATCTTCATGTCTTCTCAGCCTTGTAGAGACTCACTGATGGAAGAACCATGTTGGTGATTCAGTGCTGATCAGCTCTCTTGAACTATCCGGCATGCTCCCGCCTGAAAGAGTGCTGCAAGATGTAAAATAGGTCACAGTCAAGTTGAACTTTGATTAAGGACTATTGGAGCTAATGATACATTAGTGTGTGCTTAATTGTAGTCATTTCAGTACTTCATCACAGGCCTATTTCTTGTCTGGCCACTTAATTATATGTAAGCTTTTGTTTTAAGGAAAGAATTGCTTCCGAAGGTGATAGTTAGGACTGATATTTGTTTTATGGGACACAAATATAAGGCATAATCTCCCTGTCTGAAGTAATATCTGTGGATGCTACCACAGCCTCACCCGTCCACTAAAGGGTACTGTCAAAAAAACTAGAGGACCCAGTTCTCATTGTTGTTGAAAGCATTATCACCTGCTGACAAGGCTTGGCTGCTCTCTGTGTCAGCACCTCATGCTGCATCCTGGCTACTGGTCACACCTCCTAGTCTTGACCTGAACTTTGAACCCAATGAACTGTAATTCTCCATCCAATGGTGGCTAGGGATGGACACGGCTAGAGGCTCCTCATGTTCTTTGTGCCCTGGTGCTACTACCTGTAAACAGGGCGGTGATGTTGTCCAGTGCCCAGCCATTGAATCACATATGTAACAATGAGTAAACAAGCACATACATATAATACATGTACGTTGTGGGTGCAAGGGTCAAGCATTTTAATAAAAGATGATGGTGCAGGGACTGATACAGAAAACAAAAGATAGAGGCAGCAAAAACTAACAAAAGATAGAGGCAGCAAAAACTGTTTGTCATTTGCATGATGGGTGGGGCCTTAGGAAGAACTGTATCAAGTTTTTGAGGGGTGACTCTTTCATTGTAAGGGCATCCTGTTCAGCTGATCCTGACAAGAGAGTACATCCAATTTCAGTGATGGATCCAGGATTTCCAGTTTGTGGAGGGGGGGGGGGGGAAACAAATGACCCATGCCAACATCCTGCTCCAGCTGGGGTATGGGGGAGTGGCTGTAAGCTCCTCCATAGGGTCTAGGGAAGAGCACATTACATTGTACTTCGACATCAACCCATATTTCAACAAGTCAAAGAGTGTATGGAAGCGCTTGTGCCTACAGTACATGTACACAGATAACATTTCATATAGAGGTGTAGCTCCTCCCATGGATGTGAGATAAGATAACCACAGGCATTACCACTTACACACACACACCACACACACACACACACACACACACACAAACACACACACAGACCCTCCTTCACAAGAAATCCAATCTTCATGTAAAGGTATCTGCCACAATCAAGTGAAGGTCAGTATACACAGCTCACAAGATGGGTATTCATTTTAGCCAGGACAATGGTTGTGTACACCTTGGACTGCCCTTGTGGGTTTTGTGGTAGTGGTCAGGCCCCAAGGCCAACATAAACAACGAAGTACTGAGTATACCATATCAACGCTAATAGTACATGGCTACACTACACCCTTCTCCTACAACTCTCCTCTCTGCTAGTGGAGCATACTGCCCTAAACATTCATGACTCCAACAAGTCAGTACAGGGAGGATAAATGGTATGTGTAATTTTGCCAGAGATTTCCCTGCTGGTGTACATGTACATGACTACAGGAGAGCAGGAGAGAGGGAGTGAGGGAGGGAGGGAGGGGGAGGGGGAGGGAGGGAGAGGGAGGGCGGGGGGGAGGGAGGGGGGAGGGAGGGGGAGGGGGAGGAGGGGTGGGATGTGGGCGTGGAGGGGGAGGGGTGAGGGGTAGGTGAGGGGGGTGGAGGGATTGTGGCGTGGGGAGGCGGGAGGGCATGTGTTGGGGGAATTGGGAGGACGGTGGGGGGGGGAGGGAAGGGGGGGGGGGGGAGGCGTGGTGGAGGGAGGGAGTTTTCTTGGTGAGACGACAGGAGAGAAGAAGGAGAAAGAGACGGGTGAAAGAGCAAAGAACGCTGGCACACAAACTAAGTGGATTGAAGTGTACACCAATGTACGGGCAGGCTGGCTGCAGCACTGATGACGCCCAACACCATGTTCCAACTGGAGTGCAGTGCCTGCGGGCGTGACTGGAGGACCTGTCCAACAGATAACGTACTGAGCACAGATCATATACATGTACCATGCACACTGTTATTTGCGCATGTTGCACACAGTAGCAGAGAAGACATACATGTACATGTAGAAAGTGAAGGGGAAGAGGCCAGTGGTGTTGTAGCTAATCACAGTAAGGGGCAGGACACCCGCCAGAGCACCATTGCAATACTAACTGAAGTTGATGAGGATGCCATTACTGTGAGTTGGCAAGTCCCAAGACACAATGATGTAGGTGGAGCCCACATTCTGCACCGACACAGCATCAAATCCATCCGGTGCTGGGGGAAGGAGGGGAAAGAGGATGACATCACATGCATGCACACAATGACATCACACATACATGTAAATGTATACACAGTCAGTGACACACACATACACACGCACACACACACAACCACGCACACCGAGGTACCATTCAGGAGGGGATAAGACACATGCTGTAAGGGGTTGCAATGCCATATCTGCTCGTGTGCTGGGAAATCCCTCAAAGTAGACTTTCATGGTCAGCAGTGGGACAATCACGTCAGTGATGGCCGCCGCGTGCACCGTACCCACGGTGACATAGAAGGTATTGAAGGCCTGCTCAAACAGTACCACGTGCCCCTGGCCATCACAGAGGTTACTGCCCACAGGAGGGGACTGCACCACACTCGCACCGACGTACAAGCTCAACATGACCGATGAGTTCTGAAGCTCACAGTGTGCCACTGACCATCAATGAAGGTTCTGGTACTGTTGGATCCAACGACAGCTGGTCCAGAGCCCACATCAAATATTAACCATGGCAACCCGCCATGCATCTTCACCCCCAGGAAGTCAGTTATTACACTGTTGCTCTGGTAGAAGAGAATGCCGCTGGGGTTGTAGGCATGGAACTGGACTGTGGCCTGGTTAATAAAACCACAAAGGAACATGTGCCCGCTGAATGTAGCCAGGCCCCTACTGTCGAAGGAGGTGCCCACATCTCTGACTGGGACTTAAGGCTGGGGACTCGATGGTGCAAGGTTAGGCAGTGATGACATAGTCGGGTTGGAGGGGAGCATTCCATTGGAGGGACATGGAAGAGAATGTGGTATTGAGGATGAGGGGGGGAGCTTGGCCCACAGGTGCTAAAGGTGTGAGAAAGATACAAATTGGTTGTCAATGACCACTTGGGGCTTTGTTAAATATAATTAAACACAAAACACATAACCCACACACACATCATGTGCACATGGCACACATGCATGCAAATGCTGCTTGTCTCTGCTAAGTGTACAAACTGAATGATGACTGCCATTTTCTTTACACAAGGCAAGAAGAGAAGGCCATAAAACATGTACCTACAACACCAAATCATACACACGTACATGTACCTGCAACACAAACAACATCCACACACATACATGTAAACACACACCCACACACCCACAACACACACAAGACACACACACAAACAACACACACACACACACGCACACACACAGGCGCATGCACACGCACACACATACACACACACACACACACACACACACACACACACACACACACACACACACACACACGCACATGGTCCACATACACAACGTATACATACCACTATCCAGTGTTGTGACATTGGCAACACCACCAGTCTGACATCCAGCTGTGGTGCATGCTGCTTCCACAAAGCTGTACTGCGTTGACGGCTGCAGGTTATGTACCATGGAACACTGGAGGTAGTGAGAAGGACATTCCCCAGTACGGAAACAGCTTACACATTGCAGGCTGTGATGATCCCATTGGGAACTGAGGGGTTCAACTACATCACATTGACAGAGGAAGAGGAGAGTGCCAGAAGCTGAGGGCTTGGAACCCCCAATGGTGCTGTGAAAGGAACCAAGATGTGACAACCATACACAAACACACACACACACACACACGACAGTGTGCATATACATGTACATGTATGTGAGTATGCATAAATACATATGTTCACACACACACACACACACACACACACACACACACACACACACACACACACGTGCCTCACATTGATTTTCATTGCAATACAGGGGGTGTGGCACCTACATGTACTTACACAGCATGCGGCGTGAGCGGGACAAATACAAGTGGTGGTCACAATAAATGGGTGGGTTATATATAATAATCGGAGATCAAACACTTCCAAAGGGTGGGGTTTCTCCAAGAAAGGTGCCCCCCCCCCCCCCCCCCCCCCCCCCCCCCCCCCCCCCCATCCCACACATCATACTGGATCAGCAGTATTGGACAGTGCAGTCACAGCATTCAGAGCAGTAACATTGGGAGCAGCCTGGGATGTGGGCATGGCTTGTAATATCTTGAGTTGCTTTGGCCACACCCACCGGATGTGCAGGCCTGTACCAGTATGTACGCTGTAAACAGTTGTAGTTCATATACAGTGTATGGTATTGGACAGGGCAGGGATTTACCGCTCCCACCCCCTATCCGCCCCCTGGTTTGCCCCTAATTTGAATAACCCAGGGAGAAGGCCAACAGTATACCATATCCACACTCAACAAGGCCAACAGAATAGGGAGAAGGCCAATAGTATAGGGAGAAGGCCAACAGTATAAGGCCAAAAGTATAAAGACAAGGCGAACAGTATAGGGAGAAGATCAGCAGTATAGGGAGAAGGCCACCAGTCTAACAATAAAGGAAGATGACCAACAGACGGGCAATTAACGGTTCGAGAGTAAAGGGAGAAGGCTACCACTGGTTATAGTACAGGTAGATGTGCACAATTATAGAGAGATGGCCAACTGTACTAGTATAGAGAGAAGGCCATATCTACTCTTTCCAAGATATGCACATACCTGTAGGGCCGAACACTACCCACTGCCGAACACACCCTACGCTACTAAATTCACCTGCGTCTCAGAAGATGAAAGCATGAAGGGCATACGTAGTTGCATGCATCATTGTGCCTAATTGATGCGCTCCACATCTCCAGTGCAAGTGACGCATTAATGCATCGGTTCAATTATAATAGTAATTCAAATTGTATTGATAGTTAACCCCCACTAGCTAGCCGACATAATTTTAATAATTATAGCTTTATTCTAAGATGACGCAAGGTATTACGTAATGACTACTTCGTTTATGAATAAATTATGCGCGGTAGAAATTAAAATTTTGTCTTGATTGTAGTTTACGAATGGTTAATGGTATAATCTTATAAAGCACAGAATCACAATCAGTCTGATTTATCGTAAATTATAAACATGTTTGAAATTCAATTTGAAAACAAAAAGCAAGATGACCGCCTATGTATGGGCCATTTCTCCATATGTATTGTTACATAATCACTGGCAGTTCTCTTTCCACGTAGCGGTGATGTAATCCATCCGCAGCTGTGGGAATCAGGGTCTGGGTACGAGACTAACTCCGGAGGTCAAATTCTCAGCCCCGTCGCCCGATAAAGGTCTTTCAATGAAGGCGCACCTAGCACGTTCCGTATATCGGTTTCAACCAAAGATGGCCATTACCATGAGATGGCGAGCCTACACGTACGAATCATGACGAAAAGAGCTTCGAACTCAAGAAACGTACCGGGGGGAGAGGGGGGTAAACAAAGAATGGAAGGAGGGGCTACACGAGTCTGGGGACTAGAAAGTCAGGTATCTGGTCCCCATCGGGAGTGATGTAAGAGCCATTTTTAGTAACGCGATGACGGTGCCGCAATGCGCATGCGTAACAATCAATACACGGAATCGAAACTAAAAATTATACTAAAAGAGATATTTGTGTATATTATACTCTCTACTCATACAGGTACTTAAAATAAAATCTGTTGTTGTAAAGAATGTTAATTAATTGATTTAATAATTAGCTGTTTTTATGTTTTGATAAATCTTAGCTTACATATACTATTGTAACGGTGAAAGTAGAAGTTTGATATTCAATTCCTAGCCAGAGTTATGGGTCGATGTCCGAAATTTCTGGCAATGCGTCGTTTTTTGTGGGACAGTATATCTTACGAATCGATGGTCTTTTCTGTTTGAAAATGGCTTTATAACCAAGATGGTTAAATTGTAGCGTGGTGTTGTTTGTTTGCATTGTAACGGCAGTGCTCAGAACCGCTCCAACAGAACGTTGGATATGGTAATTTTGTGGGACAGTGTAGCCTTTATGCCGTAACAAAAAAGAATAGTGACAAAAAATCATTATAAAAAGCAATTTGGGACAGTTTCCGCGAAAATTGCCCCATGTTTCAAATGTTATAAAAATGCATCGCGTTTGAATCGCTATAACTTCCCAACGGATAACGCTATCGACTTCCTATTTTCAACACGTCATACTACACCATTTCACTATGAAGTATAGAAAATAGGAAGTCGATAGCGTTATCCGTTGGGATGTTATAGCGATTCAAACGCGATGCATTTTTATAACATTTTAACCGCGGGGCAATTTTCGCGGAAACTGTCCCATTTTCCATACATCTCTATGGAGGAGTACTAATCCTTATGAGGAACCTCGCAGCAGTGGCTGAAAATTCCATCAACCTGGCAGAGTGATAGCTTATCATGTTATCCATCATGGGGCTTCTTTCAAACTTAAATAGCTGATTTATGGTATTCAAAAATGAACTTTACCCCATACATTTCTATGGACGTGCGCGGGAAATGTGACGGACGTTTGCAAAATTGGCCAGGAATTGCTAATGAGCGTCCGAAATTTCTCGCAATGGTATGGTGTTGCATGTCTTAACAAAATTAGCTACCTTTTCCTCCAAGTCCTGGGGCAGGTGTTGTCCTACTGAAGATTTTTGCCGTATGACAAATCCCCAGCGCTTCATGAAACGAGCAACCCACCAGCGCTCGCATGAAACGTTGGATCCGTGATTCCAAGCACTCCTCAAAGCCTTGCTTCTTGTGCGATACTACTATACCACTACCCGGCCAATTCTCAGAAATGGCAGTGTAACGACATCACGTGCTGATCTGCTCTAGAACATTCTTTTATGTTATATAAGAAGTCGCATGTCTTCTCTTTTACCTATTTCCGGTGTATGCGTTACACGGCACAGCTGATAAGTTAATTTTTAATTTGTGTATCGGTACAATTATAATTGTAATTCAAATTGTCTTGATAGTTACGTCACAGCTATTAAAGTTTATAACCTACCTAGCCGACATAACTTTATTCTACGATGACGCAAGGTATTACGTAAATTTTTGTCTTGATTTTAGTTTACGAATGGTTCGTGGTATAATCTTATAAAGCATAGATTCACAGTCAGTCCGATTTATCGTAAATTATAAACGTGTTTGAAATTCAATTTAAAAAAAAAAGCAAGATGACCGCCTATGTATGGGCCATTTCTCCATATGGAGAGTGGAATGATGTACTTCAAAAAGGAATCTAAGAAGAAGGTGATGCGGAAGGATGCAGTGTTCGTGTTAAAAACGTAGACGAAAATAGACTCATTCTGGAGCTATGTCATGCTGGAGTGGAAAGTACAAACAGAAATAAAACTTTTTATGATAGTTGTATGCCTGTATGATCATGTAGGAAGCCACTTAGGCAGAGATAAAACCATTCAAGTCGTTTATAAATGAAGATGATAGGCACCAGGTTGGAGACTTGGTGTGAAGGTCTAATATAAATCTTGACATGCATGCTGTTTTCTCCACCCAATATAGGTTGGTATCAACCTCAGCTCATAGGTCAACTGCCCACCGCCTCAAACGGTAATAAGCATGTTGTCACTTTGTTGATTACTTCAGCAAGTGGCCTGAAGGCTGCACCTCTGAAGGATAAATTTGCGGCAAGTGTAGCAATTTTCTTGTACGAAACGTTTCTGCAGGTATGGTTGAAGACATATCACTCTGCTACAAGCATAAAACAATTATTGAAAGCAAACAAATGCTGCAAAAAATCTATTCCACACCGTTTTAACTGATTTGTAATCTACAGGTACGTCATTACTGTGTCAAAGTCAGGGGTACTCTCTGGCATTGATAAGTGAAGGAAGGTATATATGCATCTAGTAAACCAAATACTCAAAGCTTGATGTGCTCAGCTACACTATCTCATGCACTGACTAGGGAAGGTTCATTGGGCATGTCAGGTATTAACTTACACCACATTACGACTCTACATTTCAATTGTAGCTTGCCAAGCACCTGCCCAAGTTAATCCTGCTTTCATGGCAACAGAAAGCAACATAGTTTCACATGACTTTGATTTATTGCCACTTTTGAGATATTTTCAAAAGACTCCTGCATGTGGTCAGTCAATCATGATCAGGACTACACATACATGTATAGCATTAATTGAATAATGCAGAAATTCGTCTTCCATATGTAGTACCATTATCATTTCATGAATCCCTAATTAGTTGGTTGTCTCCTCTGTATGCATAATACCAGAGGTATCAGACCTCATGGATTCCACTGAGAGTCTGCCTACTCTTCAACACTGTACCCCATTCACTGCACTGAATGTTGAAAAATGGGCACGCTCAGTGGAATCCATAAGGTCTGATAACTCTGACAAAGCGAAATGATTTATTTTTAACTACCAACTTCACATTGCCCATACACTGTTGGAAATTGATTCCAGTCATATTTCTACATTTAAAGCTATCAATGCGTTTCAACTGCTTCAAAGTGCTTCTTCATCATTGAAGAGTACAGGTCCAAGAGGCATCCTTTTGCTTCAGCACATCACCTGGTGGTAAATAACATACGTGCAATGTTAATTTATGCATGGGAGAGGGCTCACCAAATGTGGGGTTATGACACAAATGATTACAAATATACATAGCTAACTGAACCAAAAATATTGCGTCTTCAGAACTGAATATATTGGTTCCTGCAATTTCAGTATGGGAAAACTCTTTTGATGCTATACATACTCAGCTAAAGGAGTCCTCTCCATATTGATTTTGATTGTTTAATTATTAGTCAGAAATATTTGCTGAACAAAGGATCAAGTCAGCATTTAATTTTTCATTAGTCTCGTGCCAGCAATGTAGGTAATATAGCATTCCAAGGTTCTCTTATTTTATTCCACAATATGACAACCACAGAAAACTAAAAACCAATAGTTGAATAATATCCAGCTTGGTATTCACATGTATTGATGTACTGAGTTTCACCTGTTTGCACACAGAATTTATTTTTAAAATAGGTCATTCAGTTCAGTACCAAAGGTGCATGTCATGTCTTCAATGGATTTCATAAGCACTTGATATGATGAGGCAAACGGCCAATAGTTTGATCATTTGCAATTAATATTAGCATAGAATAAAAGCAATAGGATGTGCCGATGTGGGGTAATAGTATAATTGACCCCAAAAAGTGCATTGCACAGTCTAGAGTTTGATTTATTTTGAAACAGTTGCTTCTGTGTATCATTATCATACAACCTTCAACAAGGTACAATGGTGCATGCATTAGTTCTATCAATCACCACAGCCACTTTCTGGTATACATTATCTTCATCATTTTAATTTAACTCACAATATATCATTTTAAATGTGTGCTTTGACTCTTCTTTTTCACACAAGATCAGTGAGGCACCCATCCAAGGGTCTTGAATTCCAATCAACTGTCCACACCTCACAGACACAATATCTCCATCTTCCTCTTTCCATAGGTAGTCATCAACAGTATGCTGATTCTCTCCCTCAACAGAACAAGTGATTACATGTAGGTTTTCACTTTTCATAGCAGCGATAATCAAAAAGCATTTATTTGTTGGATATTCTGGGAAAGCCTTGTACCACAGTGCTTGATCATCCTTTGGACCACATACCAACTGGTCACTTGGATTTATGGAAACCACTAACTTACTCTTGATGTTTTCAATGGAATACTCCTACATTAAAAAAGGAGAGAAACCTTGTAGTTATGTAGGGTATAGCACAACTATGAACATTGGTGAAGAATGCGGAAGATGGGTAAAGATGACAATTGGCTGTGCATATTATATACTCTCGATGGCCCTGCTAACAGGCACAGTAGTTTCATACAGATTCAAATGAACAATTTGCTCTCAAATGCTATAAAACCATGATATTACTCAGTTTTTCCATGCATTGAATTATAATTAGAACGCAATCACAACACTGCTTTTAATTGCTGGTATGATTTAATCTTAATATGCACATATCCTGCACAAAATGCACATCAGCAAATGAAAATGCAAGCTAAATGGTAACAAAAGAATGAGCTAGATGACAAATGGAAAATACAATTCAAAGTTTCTATCAATTGCCTATGTGAGCATGCAGCTAATACTATTGATACATTGTGTGTATGTCTGGAAGTACCAAATAAAAAATCTTTTACACATTAAACCCACAACTGAAATCTGCAGTGGGTACTATATTCGACCATAACAATGTATTAGCACCTGCATACCATTTTCTGGAATGTAAAAGAATGCTTAAATTCATTAAAACCTTTGTCATCACAGTACAACGCGCTCTTCTCATCACTATATAAGTTTGTTAATGTTTGCTTGCAAACAATGTTATTGCCTTCCATCATCCACTGGTCTCCTTCCTCACTGGCTTTACAGAGTCGTAGTTGAGATGATTCATGGTCACGTTTTAATGCTATACCATTGCTCATTGAAACAATTGTAAAGCTTCTATCAGGTCCATCCTTCTTCCACCATAGCTGGTCCTTAGAAGGAGGTGTTTGCCTTTCTTTGAGATAAACAAAATTCATATTCACCAGTTGAAACACTTGGCCATGATGAGGTGTGTTATTACAGACAATGATGAAGATCTGCATGAATAAGACAGAATTTTTAAAACCCAAATACACAACCTAGCACAAGGTCCTAAAGAGATTTAGGTATTGCTTATGTAACAAGGAACCAAATACATGTAGATAATGGGTGTGTGTAATAAATATTTGCTTATAAATGTTACAATGTAGAGTGGTGCAGTTACAACGTTTGTATGCTACAACTAATTTAGACTGTGATTGCTATGCAGCTTGTCATATTGTACACATCATCATAGTTAAGGTTTGCACTAGCTTCATCTTTGCAAGACACTAGCACACACGTGTACAAGAGACTTACCTTCATGTGTACCATTAAATAATCTCATATTATTGAACACATAGGAGCTACTAGTAGGATTACACGTATGTATATATGTACATTGCAAACTGAGCTAGAGATCATACAGGCGAGATATGAACAGTGGGAGGGACAGCAAAATGTGAAGACAGATGGTGCAGTAGAGAGAGGGGGGAATGAAGAAAGTAGAGAGAAAGAGAGAGAAGATAGGGGAGAGGGAGGAGAGAGAAACGGAGAGAGATGAAGAGAAATTGGAGAAAGAAAGTAGGGAGGAAAAGAAGTCGTTAAATAAAAGTAAACACAAATATAGTGATAAAATGCAGAATTGTAAAAGACGAATGATGAACATGATGAGAAGTGGTCATGGTTACTTATAAGGAAGGTGAATTGACAAGAGAGCTTGCACAAGCCAATGAACAAAGGTGCAATGCATATGTGCATGCAGTATGTGTGAAATGTAAGCATGCATTTTTAGTCAGAGAAAGAGGGCATAGCATCCCACAAAGGCAGTGCATAAACATGCAAGCACCACTACAAGACATGCTGAGAAATTTCCTAGAGAGGGCAAGATAGCTGGAGCTGGTATGCAGGTTTATTGTATCCCATTTCATGTACATACGAGTACAGCTATATACATGTATGTGTCCATAAACAGGACAGAAAAGGTAGTGGTCGATAGGCAAAACAATACTTGCAACCAGGACTTCCATTATAGTAGGTTCCATTCTTTTTATATTGTCACAATTTAGCATATAAGTAATGTTTTGAAATTAGAGTTAGTTGGGAGGACATTATTCTGCATTATTATTTTTTGATGCAACAGACTGCTCTAATGTTACATACATAAGTACGTACGTATGTATGACAGGCAGACACATACATACACACATACATACACACACATACATACATATATACAATGGTATACTACGACATTTCCCTTCCTCAAGTATTCCATAGTCATAGAACATCAGTGTGCCATAGACTGAACCAATACATAAATGACGCACTTCTAGTAATCACTCGTTATGTATATTCTCTCCCTCTCTATTCCCTTTATACATACGGCACAGGTCCAGAGCCGATGTACAGTGCACTGCATGCCAACAGGAATGTACAATGTCTGTTTCCTATTCCTATGCAAAACTCTATCTGGGGTGGTGATGGTGTAGGATCTTGGTGCCACTTGCTCAAGCACTATGTCATCTTTTTTTCCCTAGGCAATCACACTTTTGCATCTGAAAGAAGAGGTTTTTTTGTTTCTCTTTCATGTTCTTGCATTTGTAGGCAGCATATCCTGGTACTGAAGGATGTATCTCTGAATGCAACACAGTAAGTAATAGGTTCTGATGTAATAGGTTCTGATGTTATCAAAACTTAACCATTGTGAAATGGTAATGAGCAATACATAACATTGTCTTGTATGGATCTTCAACCTTCTTCAGTAAAATAGTCTTTACAGCTCATTCCTCTCCATTACTCTGGGGAATTTTGGGCTGCTAGTAACATGAGCAATTCCATACCAGTCTGCAAAATTTCATGACAAGCATTGGGACTTCATGCAGAATTCCATTTTTCATCATGTGGAGAGGAAAAACAACTTCATGTGGCATATGACTTGCCCAGTCTGGCTGTTTCTATATTTTGTGAAATGTAATCCACCATTCATGAGGAGATAGGGCTCCCTGTAATTTACATAGATCCACTATGATCCTTGCCATGGTTGAAGGAATCAGGGATTCTGCTACTTGTAGCTTCTCTTTAAAGCATTTAAATACCATGCCTCTATTTCGTGACTGAGTCCTGGCCGCCACACACTCTTGAACATTTTCCTGACACTTTGTAGTTTCATTTGGAGCCTACATAATCTAATACCGTAGATATTGGAATTCCAATATCTATGCTAATACATGTACAATGCCGCCATATGTTGTAGTGTTTTGTTTCTTTTTGTCTTTTTTATTTATTTTTCTCATCTGAATGCAATACATGCTTGACATTTACATTGCTTTTTGCAGCAAAGATCATGGCCTAGGTCCACTATAGCTGAAAACAATCAAAACAACTGAAATGCCTGTATCGTGTTCAAAATCACATGACTCCTTTAACATCCTTATATTATAACTCACATGCACTCATCATGTACGTAACATGGTATACTACTACAAGAACCCTGGTAGCGTGCCTCTCATATTGTGGCTAGCAATTGAATGCTGTCTGCAAATCAGTATTAAGAAGCAACTGGCAACTCAAAACATGTGTTCCGCGAGTTAAGTACAAGAGCGATGCAGGCAACATCCATGCGCCATTATAATTGTTTACATAAAAACAACAACACAATGGGAAAACCTGAATAAAAGCAGTTACCTTTCATAACTGCACAGTATACAATCCACACATACTATTACGATACGATATTACAGAGCTAACTCTCACAGTGGTAACATACATGCAATGCAATGACAATTAGAGCTATACTAATTTTATGGAGTTAACGATTATATCATATTATATGGTTACAGATATGAATATTTATACATGTTAGGTCTACTAATACAGTGTATACTAAGCTCAACTTTGTAGGTTACTGGTATTAATTTGCCATTGCTGGGAGTACAACTATTCAACATGGATACTACAATTAATCAGCATGAACTTGTTGCAAAGCATTGTCCCAACTTAGTTATATTTAACAAGTATCTTAAAATTGTGGGGGTTTATTTATTTAATTAAACAATTCTCTGTGATTTTCAATAAGTGTGAAAAGTATTTACAATTGAAGAACACATGCTCAATGGCCTTACACTATACTAGACAGATTACAACACATACTGACCTGAGCCAGGGCAGGAAACATTCCTTGTGGTAGTTCAGAAAGGCATGCTTTCCTATAATAATTGGCATTTCGACTAACTGTCTAGCAAATTATAACGTACTTTGGTGCGAGTGGACACTGCATACTTTCTTCATAATGTGATGATGGAGTATACTTGGTAGGATGGTAACTCTTGTATAGCATCATGATCACTACTGCTATTATGACCATAATCAAAGGCATGCCAACTCCAACTCCAACTCCAACTCCTACTGCAATGCGAGCTGTGAAAGAGGGCGAACGAATAGCATTTGCAACCAATAACTTAGTTACAAATTGCTCACTATTTGATTTAAACATTATTAACCACTAGTTACAGTGAACTATACAAATATACATTAAACAATGAGCAAGAAAAGAGCATATTAATTAAGGGATATTGCCAATTCTATACAACAATCTGATTTGCAATGCCTTTCAAGGGCTAGATTCAAGGTTGGCACTACATGTATTTTCATCCCAAGGACCATGACAGTTATCTCCTTGATTGGTACAATAATACATGTATAAATTGATCATACATTATTATTTCCATTGCAAACTTATTGCCTCTATGCATGCATATTACTTACCAGGAGTCAGCGATGGAAGTGAAGGTTGTGTGGCATTGTTTCCTGTTTGAGGTGCAACATATTGTTCAATGAGGATTAAAATGACTCATATTATATCACAGCATGAATCATACAAATGCATTTAGAAATGTGCTGAACGCAAACAATGCAATAAACCATCAACAACAACAAAGCAGTTATGTATCTATAAACTTTCATAGTAATCATTCATCATCATACATGTAGTATGTGACATGTGTTCTATGCAATTTGACTTGCAACAAGACAATATCGCAACTAATGTGGGATGTGGTTATCAATAACAGTAAGACTCCTTGGCTATCAGCTGTTACAATGTATTAATACTTTTCTCGTACATGTACTTGAGAACCCCCCTCCCCTGCAGTGTGCAAAAACTATAGCATATTAACTCTAACCTGTTGTTGCATTCACTGCAACCACTCCACTGGACCCTGCACAATTGATGGCAATCACCCTCACTGTGTAGGTGGTGTTTGGGAGCAGTCCTGGAATATTCTGCTCAACCATTCCATTGGAAGCAGTAATGATGTGAGTGCCGTTAGGCTCTACTGTGATGTCATAACTGGTGGGAGGGTCCCCATTGGCACCAGGAGTGCAGGACACAACAAGTCCATTTCCCATTGGACGTACAGTCACCAGAGGAAGGCCTGGAGGGACTGGGAGATGACAACATATTAAGTTAGTGAAAGATAATCTTATTATAGAATTGCACTGTGAGACATACTGTACAAATGGATTTAAAATATAACACACATGCAGATCAACAAAAACAATTCAAGATTATATACTGATATAAGTGCACATTTCTTTTATACAGTCAGTGTATGTTCAAATATAACAATCCTCTAGCTGATGCTGCCAAGAGGCAAATGATTAACCGAATAACACCATAAAGTGTTTGAATTGCTATTTCTCACCTCTAAACTAAGAACGTGGTTTGTTTGTTTTGTTTTTTTTTTAATTTTTTTTTTGGGGGGGGGGGGGGGGGGGGGGGAGGGGCACTGACCTATATGTATGCAGCATGCATAAAACATAGAGTTCTTTCCCCAAGGCCTGAATATTTCATAATCACACTAAGATACGCTGGTGGTCCAGCCTGATGAGTCCAGACCAATGGATTGATGTGGCATTCCGGTTAAATTAGTTGTGCATTTCAGGCACACTTCTGTTCAACCTCAATAACTACAGCAGCTGTCCCAACCCCCATCACATCTTCCATGCCAGTATTAAAGTAGTTAATTAAACCTATAATAATAAAAAGTCAATACAGGGATTCAAAAATCAAAGATGAAATCACAACCAGTCTATAATAATGGAAGTGTTAGTAATATAACCAAAATGTATTCAAACAAGTTACACAATTATCTATCACTATCATCACGTGATTTGTAGTGTTTGGTATAAAGAATTGCCAGACAACCACTGCACGGAACAGTAGATAAATAGTCAAAATTATTACTTATTAGAATTATTAGAGTACTACTGGGCTAATTACAAAACACTGAGATTTATATTTTAATCCTCAATGTATTTCGATTTAAGAGCATTGTGTTCACTTTTGGACCCTAGTACAATACATGTAAGGTGGCAAAAGTAGTACATAGAGTGTGTGTACTTGCACTTTCAGTGAACAGAATATTTGACTTCATACACACTGTACACCCTTCAGCAAAGGGTATCCATGACATGCAGCTTTCATTATCATACTAACTATAAGATAGCACATCCAGGTGTGCAACATAGCATAGTGTCAGAGGAAGAGTCAGCATTTCAATTCAATTATTCACCACCAAAATCTTGTCTCCTAACAGTACTTTAAGTGCATGCATAAAAATCATAAGAATATCCTGCCAGTTTGTCTAACTAGTACATGCATGATAAAACAGCAAAACATGCAGCCACATAAAATGAGCCAGACCTTTACATGTATAAAAGTTTTAAAAGCTTACTTAGTGTAATTGATATGATATGCTGGTATTGTAAGATTTCGTTGCTGTAGCAGGAGATATTTGTTCCAATCAGCTGAGGTGCAGCTACAACAGACAGAACTGAGGTTGTACACGCCATGCCAGAGGCAGGGACCAGATTGGTTGCAACAAAAGGTCCACATGAGTCGTTTTTAGAGCCACAGTCAGTCCCAGGTGGCTGGCTTAGAATGATGACATTGGAGGGACAATATCCTGAAGTGACTACCCATCTAGTGACTGGTCCAGGAGTGGTGATGTTACAGCTGATTATCAATGTGGTATTTGGACATGTTTGTGCTGATACTGAAATGAAAAGTGGCATGTGTACTAGTGATACGTCATGGATTATAAAACAGATCAACTTATTATCAATTATAACACCCCTCCCAGATACATGTAGTATAAACAGACTTTACACACAGCTGGACATACAATCTGGTACATGCATGCATTCATTATATACACTGGAGCTAACTTTTCATATGTATGCATTCCCCCACATGCAAGCATACCTCCATAGTAGGCCATGATGGTGTACAGTAGGAGAAGTATTGGTGACCTGCAAGTATTAATACATATGATTAGAAGATATGATTTTATGGGTTTCATAAGTTATCTGAATATAATGTACTGTAAATGTCATTGTACAGTTTGTAGTTTTGGCAGGTGGTTAATTAATTTGGGGTCATGATACGTTATTGTGTTTTACATTTGTAACAATAGGCATTGGGCTATTCCATTATTTAACCGTACACCCCTACAGATGACAATAATTGCAAACGTATACCCCCGGGACAATTTATAAAAACACCCCTGGACAAGCTTGTATTATACCTCTACCCCCCAGGGACAGACTTGTAAATGCCCCCTGGACGAGCTTCTGTTTTGCCCCACCCCCCTGGACAATCTTCCATGTTGTTCCACTCCCCCCTGGACAAGCGTCTATTATGCCTTCTAACCCCCCCCCCCCCCCCCCCCCCCCCGGGACAGTGATTTAAATGACCACCCCCCCCCCCCCCCCCCCCCCCCCCGTGACATATTCCCTATACCCCCCGGGACACCATTTATTGTCATCTGTAGGGGTGTATAATTAAATAATGGAATAGCCCATTCAGTATAAATGTTGCATGGAATGGCAAAAAAATTGCTCTGTCAAACACTGCCTGAGCACGTCATCTGTACACTGTACGAATGTATGCTAATGGTGTGGGTTTGGCGTGAAAACTAGCACGTTTGCGTGAATACAAATTAACCAATATCCGCCGAATGCTAGGTTAACCTAGCATTTTCAAAGGTTATTTGTCACGTGTTGGAGAACAATTGAAGTGTTCAAAATGGCTTCAAATGGTACACCTGGTTCTCGTCTTGGACCGCATAGGAGTCGGCCTTCTGCTAGCGTTGACCTCCCCGAGATAGGAACACGTGTTTCGGTCAGGGGAGCGAATTTGCGTTTGAAGGATAGTTTGATGCGTACGTTTGGGGCAACGTGGAAACAGGCTCGAATCGAAGGAGTGGTTGTTGAAAAGCCTAAGAAAAATTGCAGGCGAGTTAAGTGGACCATTGGTAGCGAGACTTGTGTGTCTGATCACAGTGTCGCGTTTTGGAAGAAGCTATCACAGCAGCAAGTCGTAACGCCTCCCGCTACTTCTCCTGACATCGCGGCCTTTCCAGACGGGCTTACGGGAGAAGAAGAAGAACCCGATGAACATCAGCGTGAAAGAACGCTCCTGGAGGATGAACTGATGAATTGGATGTCAGTGAAGCTATTTCATCCCTTGGGCAGGGAGTAGCAGAGCAGGATCCGTTGTGTGCCCATGGTCAAAAGTGGTCACTACTCGAAGGTGGTGTAACACAATGCCAACGAGCTAAGGATGGATGGCTGCGTATGGAAACACGTATAAAGTGGCCTGGACAGATGCAAACAGATGGGTGGCATTCAGAGTATGACTGTTTCCTGGCTATGTTTCCTGTATCATACTTTTCTTCCTGTTTAGCTTGGACAAATGGCTCTCTTCCATCCACTCTTGATCATTTCACTGAGTATGAACATTGGCAGTGTGTTGGTGTGTTACTAGGTACTTCATTGGCGTATGGGTGCAACATTCGAGAGTTGTGGGGAACTAAAGATGATGGATTTTGTCCACCATTCAATCTTGGAAGTAGATTCAATCTTGCTCGTGATCGGTACCTGTCATGGAAGAGGTATCTGAAGTTGTGGCCCCCTGACCACTCTGATAATCCTTGGTACATGGCCCATTCTTTAATTCATGCTTTTAACCAGAGGCGCAGAGAAGTTGTGGAACCTGGGACTGAGTGTACTATTGATGAATCTATGGGAATGTGGAAGCCATTTTTTGAAAATACCCCTGAAGGTATTCCTTCTCTACGCAAAATTGCAAGAAAACCTCAAGGCATAGGAATTGAGTATAAGAACCTAGCTGATGCTGAGACTGGAATAATTTTGCATTTAGAAATTCAGGAGGCAGCTGATATAATGGCAAAGAAGGCCTACTGTGATAGGTACCCTAAGTCAGTTGCCCTTGTTCTCCGACTAACAGAAATGCTACATGGTTCTGGTCGTGTCATACATGGAGATAGTGCTTTTGCCTCTGTTGCTTGCTGTACTGCGTTGCTTGAGCATGGGCTCTACTTTTCTGGTCTTTTGAAAACAGCCCATAAGGAATTTCCAAAGAAATATTGCCAAGATATTGCATTTCAAGCCGGTGCACAGCGTGGAGACACAGTTACCATTTGCACTACTAAAGCTATTGGAAGTGCCACTAAGTTTATATATGGTCATGTGTGGAATGAGCCTGAAAGTGAAGGTACTCCGAAGAAGATTATTGTGAGCACATGGAATCATACACTTCCTGTTGACGACCACATTAAGAAGCGTTGGAGGTTGAATCCAGTGTCAGGGGAATCTGAGACCATTATGCGAACGGTCCTAGGACACAGATGATCAAGTCATATTTCTCTGCAGCATGTGCAATAGATGTACACAACCATCTTCGACAAGATGGCCTTGGACTAGAGCATTCAGTGCAAACCAAAGATTGGTGGTTTCGTATGTTTTGCACTATACTGGGAATAATCGAGGTAGATGCATTCAAAGTTTTCTGTTCATTTAATGTGCACACAAAGCAGCCTCCTCACTCTGTTTTTACAGAGAACCTAGTGATCGCTTGTCTTACTAACACAAGACCTGGTGCACCTGCTGCTACAAAGCACATCATGGAATTAAGGAAACGCAGGAGGCAGGATGATGAAGAGGATACTGTGTACCAGAATGATGTGCAGCAAATAGAGCATGAGGCTATGCCAATCACAAAGTACTTTGAGACAAGGCGGATTAAAGATAGGCTGACAATGCAGAAGAAACAGAAGATGTCCAAACATGGCACTGCTGTGAGATGCAAAGTATGTCCCAAGCCAGCACCAAATGCCAACTACTGCTGCTCTCAGTGCTCAGATGAGAATCGTGGTAATATCTTTGGATTGTGTGGTCCCAAATCTGGAAGGGTGTGCATCCCTATTCACCAAAAGTCAATGTGGAGTAGTCCGTAGGGTATGATGTGCGAAACTAACGTTTCATTGCCTATAACCTGCTTTAAAATGAAGTGAAAACGTTTTTTGAATGAAGTTTTAATCATGACAACAGTTATAGAGGGTAGTACAATGCAAATAGCATTGAGAAAGTGTTGCAAATGCATAACAAACGAATCAAAACGATGTTTGGAACGTTACGTGCTTTACGCAGTTTGCTCAGTTAACCTAGCGGACGCTAAGTAAACCAAGCGGTTATCGCTACGGTAACCTAGCGGTCGCTATGTACACCTAGCACAAAAACGCTAGCAATTTTATCGGCGCTTATTGGTTAAAACAAAAACATAAAAATCCCATGCGCTGATACTGCATTCGGTGTTCAGTATTCTTGCTGATACGTTTTCTAGTCATAGGCATTGCATGAGCGCCATATTTTGAAAGGCCAAAGCGCCTAGGAAAATGTACTGTAATAGATTCAGGCATTCGCAATCTGGAACTAGACTACTGAAAATAAAATCAATGCGTGGAATAAGCGCAAGTCGACAGGGTGTTTATGGCTTGTGTATCACATGATGGACACCTTCTGTCTGAGAAAGTCTCACAATCGTCGTGACTTATATATGTGCGTTCCTGGTTGGCTCTAATTTAAGTCAAACAAAAGCAATTAGCTAAAAGAAGAGCATAGAAATCACAAGACATACACAGCAGGGTGTGGTGTGCGCTCTACTCACGGGAAGTGCTCCAATCGACTGATGTCCAACATCTGAGGTTCGTACTGAATGGATGGGGTGTGTCCCGTTCCGTACCCGGTCCTTACAGTAAACATGAGTCAATGAATTTCATTATAAACTGTTTGTCTATACGTACCAGTGCCGGATTAAGCAAGTGGAGGCCTATAGGCAGTCTGATTTTTGGGGCCCCCAGTCCCCAGCCCTACTTCATAATAGCGTCCATGCAGAATATATAATGCATCATCAGGCCATGCAGCGGCAAATTTAATTCATGAAAACACATTTACAGCATAAAGTACAAACGTTTAAAAATTCTTCTTTCTTAATTTCATACTAATAAAGTCTTCTAAAATATTCTGGAAGTCTAAATTTTCCAAAACGTCGTATTCAGTGGCCATTTTCGCAAGCGAATTTAATCTTTCTTGCATCATGGAAGCTCTATGACAGTTTTTCAGAATTTTCAACTTAGAAAAAGTTCGTTCGCCAGTCGCGTTTGTAATCATTAAGCATCTGTAAATTCTTAGCGCAGTCAATACGTTTGGAAAAGTTGACTGCACCATGTTTTCAGAAATCAGTTCGTACGATTGCGATGCCGGTATTGTATCACGACGATCTTCCAACTGTGCTGCAAAATACTTAAAATGAACCATTTCTTCCTGAAAGTCGATATCGACATCATCAGGATAATTCTCTCTAAATGTCTCTGTTACCAATCTTAATTCATCATCTGATTTGGATGGAAATTCAACTAAAAACCCAAACAACAACTCAATTTTGTCGTATGCCTGTACGCGACGGTTAAGCTCTGCAGATAGACTATCCAATATCGGAAGATAGGTTTCAATCCTGAACTTGTCTTTTCCAAGTTTTCTACGTCATTGTATGTTGATAGATTGCATCACGTTATCGCGTATTCAATGATATAATGTTTACTTTGGGCGATTACGAGATGCAATTTAGCAACATACAATGACGTAACGCTCAATTTAGCAACATAAAATGACGTAGCACGTAGAAGCTAGCAATAAACAATGACGTAGGACGCGCTGTGCAGAAGGTCTATATATAGATCTATTACTTCATGCCGGATTGCCTAGGCTTATAGGAATTCTGGGAATTTCTGGCCCGGCCCCGCGAATCTTACATGTATTTTTTTTTTTCGCTGCCCAGGGCTGCGGGGCCCCTAAAGGCGCGGGGCCTGTAGGCAATTGCCTACTTTGCATTATGGTTAATCCGGCACTGATACGTACATATACTAGAGATGAGGAAGGCGTATTGCCATTATACAGATAGCTTAATAGGTCATAATCTCATTGTGTTCATTCGTGTCTAAAGTAAAAATGAGGTACAGGTGTGGTGGTTAGTTAATCTCCTCCGCCTTGTCCTGTAAAACAGGTGTCGTCACTCGCCACAATCATCTGTATAACGTTATTGTTGAGTTCTGCCATCGTGCCCACCTTGAAGTGAGTGTAGAGTTGGGCAGCGGCAGTGCCGGATTAAGGGTCACTGGGGCCCCTGGACTAGTTATTTTGAAAGGCCACCCCCCCCCCCCCCCCCCCCCCCCCCTCCTTTTTTTGAGTTTCAATCGTTGCGCATGGAATTAAATACACTAAATTAAGTGATTAGTACTATTGTATAAGAAGTACAAGTTGTGCAAAAAGGATTTACAATTGAACAACTTTTCGACACTTTGCCGCCACAAATTTTTCTATAATGTCTTCAAATTCAATCTGCTGTAGCACCTCAGACTCAATTGCCATGAGTGATAGCCAGTTAAGTCTGTCTTGATGCATGCATGTTCTTTTCCCATTTTTTATAAGCTTTAGCTTGGAGAACGATCTCTCTCCTGATGCATTGGTTGCCATCAAACTCAAGTGCATTTGATAAGCAATTTCAACGTTTGGAAAGGTTGATTGGAGACAATGGTTAATAATAATACTGTACAAATTAATAGCTGTACATGTGAATGTACATGTCGGCATTTCCTAGCTTGTCTGAATTCAAACGTTCGATAAAACAGGAAAAGTGTTGAACTCTTGTGGAAAGCTGAGCTCCAAGTCATTAGGATAGCATTGCTGTAAGTTTTGAGCCGCTTTTTCTATTTCGTCTGCTCCCATGCTTAGAAATTCTGTAATAAATCCGAAGCGCTTGTGCGCACCACATCATATGCCTGTGTGCGTAACGTCAAGGCTCCGTTAGATTCATCACCGAATTGCGTTTTTGGTTTCTTTATTCTTTTTTCGGCATCCTTATATTTAGCACTTGGATCCTTTTGTTTCGCACGCATCTCAATAGCATCAAAGTTCCCTCTAAGTTCTGACATGAAGTCCTGGAGTGACTGTAGCAGTTTGACAGCTGTTCCTAGCTCAATTTCAGCACTTTGAAGAGCCATACTAACTCTGTTGAACCTTTCCAAAATGATGTTCCAAAATACAGCCATGAAGACAGTGTCCAGGTAAGATAACGAAATATGAAGGCCGTTAGCTTCTTGTTGGGTATCTGCTCGCTGTTCAGGATCTTGCACAATATGTAGAAGAGCAGCTCGAATATTATCGTATCCTTCTGACAGTCCTTTTATTAGTAGCTTCAGCACGAGCTGACCATCGCGTATCAGACAAACACTTGAGCACTCTTCTTTCCCCTTCAAGATATTGTACAAGTATCCCCCATCTGCTTGTACTAGCAATAAAAAAGGTGAACAGTTTCTGAACCAAGCTGAAGAAATTTGTTGCTTCCACACAAGATTCAACAACGCAAACACCTATTCAATTTTGTGAATGTGCAGCACAAGGCACGTACAATGCCAACGGATTTATATCACATAGTTTAGCTTGCATACCATTATTTTTCCAAGACATGTTTGCTGAATTATCGTAGGTCTGTCCGCGCATGTTCATAATATCTATACTATGATTTTCAAGAAACTGCACTGCTGTAGTGGCAAGGAATTCACCTGTATGACTCTGGATAGGTAAAAAAAGAAGAAAACGCTCTTGTATGTTGTGCGACTGCTTATTTACATATCGTACTATAACCGTAAGCTGGTCTACATGACATAGGTCTGGAGTTGAGTCAACAGAAAGTGAATAATACTTGGCTTCTTTTAGTTCAGTAATGATAACAGATAACACTGTGTTGCCCATGATTTCTATAAACTCTTCGCATATTGTTCATGACAAATATGATGGCCTACCTTTACCTTTGTTTCCATAGGTTTCAATGTGGTTTCTAAGAAATGGGTCAAATTTGCTTATCAGCTCAAGTACACCGAGGTACATGTAGATTCCATAGTGTGGTGAGTTAAGGATTTCATTATCTTCTCGAAACGGCAAACCATGCACGTTCTGATAAAAATTTAATGACAGCAACCACACGTTTTAGAATATCATGCCAGTATCTCTTCTCAGCTTCTAATTGTTTCCCAATTTCACAATCTATTCTTCCGCACACTTGTCTCTGACTTGAGTATGCTACTTGAGCGCTATGGTGTGCAGCGTTATTTTCATGATCAATCAATCTACTGGATGCATGCTTCCAATCACTGAATCCAGTACCTGAAAACTGTGTTGTAATGTGCTTGTCACCAAACAGAACACATATAAAGCAGAAAATACTTCCTGTGGAAGGGGAGTAAACAATCCATTCTCGAGCAATTTCTTCACCAGAAAGATGCTTTCGAAAGAGGAGATGTTTAGAGAATTTTCTGCTTTGGTCCTTAAACTGTCGTTCAGAAGCTGCAAAATTGCCATCATAATTCTGGCACTCTTTAGGTCCTTTCATGCTCCAGTATTCACACACCTCTTTTAAAATGTTCTTCCACAAAGCAACATCGCCACTATATTCTGGCAACAAGGAAATACTGGATTTGGAGCTACTGCATTCGGAACTACTGCATTTGTCAATTGGATAACCAGGAGAAGCATTGTCTTCATGTCCGCTCTCCGCGTGAGAGCCAAGCGAGAGAGCTTCAGCCTCCAAAGGAATCATGCCTTCGCCCAAGCTCAAGCAAATTATCAAAGCACAGTTGGCAGGTCTGTGTTAGGGATAGTGTTTTGTACGTTCAAAAGAAGAAAAAAGACAATAGCGTAAGTGTACAGGGGCTAATCATACGTAGTTGTACAAGAATTGATCATCATTCTGTGGACTTTAGATATTTGGACTGAGGTTCTTCAGAACCCGAGAAGAGCAGGTGAAGATTTTAGCTGCTTGCCATCTCGATCCAACTGCTGGGCACATGGGCGAGAAGCGAACAGTCAAAAGGATCACTGAGCGCTACATTTGGAATGGGATAGTCAAAGATGTGAAAGAAATGGTATGCTACACAATTTACCATGTTATCTTTTGTGAGATGTGTTAAGCTGTTATTCTCATGGTAATGTTTATCAATACAACACTCTATAGTAACCATGCCATGGCATGATTTTAGTTTGTCTCATACATAACAGTTATTTATGAGAATGGGGATTCC
Organism: Ephydatia muelleri; assembly: GCA_013339895.1. Lineage (NCBI taxonomy): Eukaryota > Metazoa > Porifera > Demospongiae > Spongillida > Spongillidae > Ephydatia > Ephydatia muelleri. The sequence continues at coordinate 5,506,019 of JABACO010000005.1, forward strand.
GAAGATTTAACCTCTGACAATGGAAGTGAATTCAAGAATGAACTTATGCACAATTGGCAATGTTATTATTAGGAATAAAAAGGATTTTCACTACACTGTATCACCCACAGGTTAGCCTGTATTTTTAATTTACACACATGTACTGGTATACCATTTGTAATTAGTCACTACAGCGTACTTGCTTCTTTTGAACATTAAAAATTACTCTGACATTTGCTCTTAAAGGGCAATGGACTCGACGAAAGATTCAACCAAACTCTTCAAAACATGCTGATTAAGTTCATTTCTGAGAAGAGAAATACGTGGGATGACTTGTTGGACACATGCATAGCTATGCATACAATACATCAGTCCATGAGTCTACCTCATTTACACCTTTTGAGGTGATGTTTGGCTGTAAAGCTATACTGCCAATAGATGTTGAAATGGACATTGCCAGTCCATACATCAATGATTGAAAGATTAAGTGAATAGCGTCTTAAAACCCTCACCATGGTCAAAAGCGCATTCATCGAGCACAAAAGAAACAAAGAGATGCATATGATAAAAAGCACGCACTTTCCGATTCTTATGTATTAGGTGACCTAGTATTAACAAAGGATTTTAAAAGGAAGAAAAGAGCTGGAGGAAAATTGGATGCACAGTTGGACCTTACATTATAACAGAGGTACATGGGAAAGGAACATACCGCCTACTACATACATGGAAAATAAAGAGTGTATTGTGGAAAGGGTAAGTGGAATACATCTTAAGCCTTACATAGCTGTGCAGAGTGGTGATGAAAGGATGCTACACAAAAAAAAAGAGAAATGATTGTGCAAAAGCCTCTGTTGAATTGGAATGTGAAGTGATTGAATTGGGCAAACTCAATTGCTCTAGTATATGGGAGCAGTTGAATTCTTCAAATCTTCTTCAATTTTGGAGAACTGGTGCAAATGAACTTCACTATGAAGCTAAGGAGGATGATGAAACATTAGATGTAAGTGAAATGGTTGTATGTATATACAGTGGACAGAATGCAGAACATGGTTTGGTGGAATACAGCTATGGAGGTGATTTTGTAATCATAAGCAATGATTTGTATGATGGATTTGAGACATTTAAGAAGAAGGTGTATTCCTATGTGGACAGAGCATTCAGTATGGTCAAAGCAGTATAGTTAATTGATGTTTGGTGTACATCATGTGGTGGGGTAACTCTGAAGCCACTGCATTTATTCGGAAGCGTATACTATCTAATGTCTTCAGCACAGCTTGATTCATTGTGCCAGTGGGTGTATGCTAAGCGAAGCTTGTTCTCTTGCAAAGATGAATTTAGCTTGAACAGAATTGTGGAAAGTGATGATCAAACTTCAAAACACCCAGATGCTATGGTAGAGGAAATTGCCAAAGATGGTCCAAATACTATCTCATCTTTGCCAGCATGTGATGAGTGGCAAAAAAGTCTATGTCAATTGCTTGGCATGATATTTGTAAGAAGGAGTATTACTCATATTCTCAACCTATAGAATTTAGCCAGCCTGCTGCAACAGAAAGAATTCGAGGAAATGGTAACTGCTTTTTTTGAGCTTTGGCATTTGTAATAACTGGCTCCCAAGATGAACATCAAGAACTCAGAGATAACACAACAACATACATGCAACACAATGCTGGAATTTTATCATGCTACCTTAATGCTCATGGATGAATATCTAGCAAGAACAGACATGCACAGTTCATCTGTCTGGGCTACAGAAGTAGAAATATTTGCATTTGCAGTGTACAATATGTTACAGACACCTATAATGGTGTTTTGTAAATTTGGACATACATACAAGTGGCTGCAGTTTTTGCCACATCCCTGTGAAGACAGCAGTGTTGTATGTGCAGTGCATTCCAAAGAAGCTATTTATTTGCTCAATATATCCAACCACTATGAACCTGTTAGGCGAATCATAAATTCATGTATGAATCGTGTCTGAATCACTTTTTGGCCGATTTAATAACAGATGTTTAATTATTGCCTATATCATAACAATTATTTTGCACAACAAATCAACACACTGTGAAGCGTTCAATAATATTTATAACGATTGTAAAAACGTTCATTTCTACCAGTATGAGATAATTAATGTCAATGTTACTTAATGACCGTGTAGGAAAATTGTTATGCCTGGACGAAAAAAATGAGTTGCACCTAGAAGCACTGAGAAGACATGCATCCTTATCTCAATTACAAAGCCGATTTTCTTTTTCAAAATGATAACCACAAACCTACATATGCAATTGGGACATATAATATAGCTATACTCACCGGGTCTATAACCGCGCGACAACTTACGTCTAGCATAGATGGTTAACTTTAGGCAGCCATAGAGTGGTATACTGCTACCTAATTATAAATTGTGTGTTTGTATGCCATATCACAGTGCAGCTCCATATGGTACATATACTTGCAACAAATCGATTACCTACGTCACGGCAATGTATTCGACATCCTATATAGCTAAAGGCCCTTTCTCACAACCCGGTACACTTTTGGCAAGGTCGGTACACTTTTCGCAATCAAAATTGTACCGCCAGGTACAATTTTCGCCCGGTATAATTTTTGCGTGACACCCACACCATCTATACCTATCCAACTCTAGCTCCACACACACCACACATAACCATCCTACATGCATGCTCACCCCACCCCACAAAACCCTTTCTCACCTGAGCCTGAACAATGGACTGGGTTGGAGGATCAGCTTAAGGGAATGGTGCTAAAATTACGACCTCCAAGTTTACGGAAAGTTTCATCATAGCTCGTGTAAAGGCTTCACTGGATGACTTCTATACTGTCCAAGAGAAGAAAAGATGAAAGATTTTTTAAACCTGTATCATGTACCACAGGTTATTTTATGCAGTGCACATGATTACGTAATTCTGTAATTCCAGTGTCTTTCGATACAATCCTTGAGACATGAATGGTTAACTTGGACTCAGCTGGGCAAGCCACTCCCACTTGAAACTGTCATAGGCGTAAATGACTCCTGGACATACATGACTTACCCGTCATTTACACCTAAGCTGTGATAACTCCTCTTAGGCACTCTCCATGTGAATTCCATATCCCCATGCACCTGTTGTATGGTAAGGATGAATTTAGTATTGTCAAAGGTTTTCTAAGTTGGAATTGGTATCCTGGGGGCATTTTGAAGGGAGACACAGCTAGGCGCAAATGCCAAGTTCGAGAGTGGAGTCCCCTACATCAAAAAGGAATTTAAGGAGACAGTGATGAGGAAGGGTGGAGTGGTTATGCTAAAAACGTAGACGAAAAAGATGCAATCTTGAGTCATGACACAGCTACAAGCATAAAACAATTATTGAAAGCAATCAAATTCTGCACAAAATCATTTCCACACTGTTTTAGCAGATTTGCAATCTACATTACTGTATCAAAGTAAGGGGTACTCTCAGGCATTGATAAGTGAAGGAAGGTATGCATCTAGTAAACCAAATACTCAATGCAGTTGATATGCTCACTTCTGCTATCTCATGCAATCACTAGGGAAGGTTCATTGGCATGTCAGGTATTAACTTCCTCTACATTACGGCAGATAAAGAGTCTACATTTCAATTGCTGCTTGCCAAGCACCTGCCCAAGTTAATCCTGTTTTCATGGCAACACAAAGCAACATAGTTTCACATAACGTTGATTTATTGCCCAGTTTTGAGAGACTTCTGCATGTGGTCACTCATGATCTGGACTACACATATAGCATTATTGAATACTGCAGAAATTCGTCTTCCATATGTAATACCATTATCATTTCATGGATCCCCAATTAGTTGGTTGTCTCCTCTGTATGCATAATACCAGAGCTATCAGACCTCATGGATTCCACTGAGAGCCTGCCCCCTCTTCAACATTGCACCCCATTCACTGCAATGTGGAAGAATGGGCAGGCTCAGTGGAATCCATGAGGTCTGATAACTCGGATAAAGCAAAATAATTTATTTTTAGCTATCAAATTCACATTGCCCATACATGTACACTGTTGAAAAATGATTCCAGTCAAATTTCAACAAAGCTATCAATGTGTTTCAAATGCTTCAAAGTGTTTCTTCATCATTGATGAGTACAGGAAGAGGCATCCTTTTGCTTTGGCACATCACCTGGTGGTAAATAATATACATGCAATGTTAATTTATGCATGGGAGAGGGCTCACCAAATGTGGGGTTATGACACAAATGATTACAAAAATACATAGCTAACTGAACCAAAAATATTATATCTCCAGAAACTGAATACATTGGTTCCTGCAATTTCAGTATGGGAAAACTCTTTTGATGCTATACATGCTATCGATAGCAGCTAAAGGAGTCCTGTCCATATTGATTTTGATTGTTTAATTCTTTGTCAGAAATATTTGCTGAACAAAGGATCAAGTCAGCTTTTATTTTTCGTTAGACTCGTGCCATCAATGTAGCATTCCACAGTTCTCTTATTTTATTCCACAATATGACAACCACAGAAAACTAAAAACCAACACTCAAAAAACATCCAGCTTGGTATTCACATGTATTGATATAATGCGAAAACCGAGTTTCACCGGTTTGCACACAGAAATGATACAGAACTTCTTTTACATTCAGTACCAAAGATGCATGTCATGCCTTCAATGGATTTCTTAATCACTCGATATATATTGAGTCAAACGGCCACTTTGTTGATCTTTAGCAATGAATATTATATTATTCATACATTCATACATATGGGACAGTGCAAGAAAGTAGCAAGCTGTGACTGCAAAATAAATTCATAGGGTTTAAACAAACTGATATCCATGTATCTTCAAGGCAAACCTGATGATAACTTCAAATTCACACTATATGCTTTTTAGTATAAAATAGAAGCAATAGGATGTGTGATCATAGATACCTGACCCCGAAGAGTGCACTGGACAGTCTAGAGTATTGATTATTAGTCAAAACAGTTGCTTCTGCACTGTCCAATGTGTATCATTATCATACAAGCTTCAACAAGGTACAATGGTGCATGTATTAGTTCAAACAATCAACACAGTTACTTTCTTGTACATATAATCTTCATCATTAAATTTAACTCACAAAATATCATTCTAAATGTGTGCTTTGACTCTTCTTTTTCACACAGGATTAGTAAGGCACCCATCCCAGGGTCTTGAATTCCAATCAAATGTCCACACCTCACAGACACAATATCTCCATCTTCCTCCTTCCATAGGTAGTCATCAACAGTATGCTGATTCTCTCCCTCAACAGTACAAGTGATTACATGTAGCTTTTCACTTTGCATAGCAGCGATAATCAAAAAGCATTTATTTGTAGGATATTCTGGGACAGCCTTGTACCACAGTGCTTGATTATCCTTTGGACCACATACCAACTGGTCACTTGGATTTATGGAAACCACCAACTTACTCTCGATGTCTTCAATGGAATACTCCTACATTAATAATGGAGAGAAACCTTGTAGTTGTTTTGAATATGCACATATGAAGGGTATAGCACAACTATGAACATTGGTGTAGACTGAGGAAGATGGCAAAGATGACAATTGGCATATACTCTTGATGGCCCTGCTAACAGGCACAGTAGTTTCGTAAACATATTCAAACAAAAAAAGTGTTCTCAAATGCTATAAACCATGATATTACTCAGTTTCCAATGCATTGAATTATTATCAGAATAAAGGAGAGAAACCTTGTATTTGTTTTGAATATGTACATATGAAGGGTATAGCACAACTATGAACATTGGTGAAGACTGAGGAAGATGGTAAAGATTACAATTGGCTGTGCATATTATATACTCTCGATGGCCCTGCTAACAGGCACAGTAGTTCAATAAACATATTCAAATGAACAATTTACTCTCAAATGCTATAAAACCATGATACTACTCAGTTTCGAATTATTATCAGAATGCAATCACAACACCGCTATTAATTGCTGGTATGATTTTATTCGGAGAGCTAGATATGCACATACCTGCACAAAATGCACATCAGCAAATGAAAATGTAAACAAAATGCTAAGTTGTGTAATTTAATGTAACAAAAGAATGAGCTAGATGAATAATGGAGCATACAATTCAAAGTTTCTATCAATTGTCTATGTGAGCATGCAGCTAATACTATTGATACATAGTGTGTATGTCTGGAAATAAATGCATGCACTCCTAAACCACAAATAAAAAATCTTTTACACATAAACCCACAACTGAATCTGCAGTGGGTACTATATTCGACCACAACAACTTATTAGCACCTGCATACCATTTTCTGGAATGTAAAGGAATGCCGAGTTTCGGCAAAACCTGTTTCATCACAGAACAACACGCTCTTGTCACCAAAACACAACATTGTTGACGTTAGCTTGCAAACAATGTTATTGCCTTCCATCATCCACTGGTCTCCTTCCTCACTGTCATTACAGAGCCATAGTTGAGATGATTCAGGGTCACGTTTTAATGCTCTACCATTGCTCATTGAAACAATTTTAAAGCTTCCATCAGGTTCATCCTTCCTCCACCATAACTGGTCACTAGAGGGAGGTGTTTGCCTTTCTTTGAGAAAAACAAACTTCATATTCACCAGTTGAAACACTTGGCCACGATGAGATGTGTTATTACAGACAATGATGAAGATCTGCATGAATAAGACAGAATCAAAGGTCCTAAAGACATTTAAGTGTTGCTTATAGCAAGGAACAAAACAGATAATGGATGTGTGTAATAAATATATGTTACAATGTAGATGCAGTTATAACACTTGTATGCTACAATTAATTTAGACTGTGATTGCCATGCAGCTTGCCATATTGTACACATCATCATAGTTAAGGTTTGCACTAGCTTCATCTTTGCAAGACACTAGCACACACATGTACAAGAGACTTACCTTCAAGTGTACCATTTATAATGCACACAATAATCTCATATTATTGAACACATATATAGGGGCTACTAGTAGGATTACACATACGTATATATGTACATTGCAAACTGAGCTAGGGATCATACAGGCAAGATATGAACAGTGGGAGGGACAGCAAAATGTGAAGACAGATGGTGCAATGTTTAATAAGATAGGGGGGAATGAAAAAAGTATAGAGAAAAAAAGAGGAGAGAGGGGAGAGGGAGGAGAGATGAAGAGAGATGGAGAAAGAGAGTAGGGAGGAAAAGAAGTCATGAAATAAAAGTAAACACAAGTATAAAAATAAAAAGTAGCAATGTAAAAGACAAATGATGAACATGATGTGAAGTGGTCACCTACAAATGCAAGAACATATGATGAAAGAGAAACAAATAAAACCTCTTCTTTCAGATGCAAAAGTGTGATTGCCGAGGGGAAAAAATATGTAAAGCGCTTGAGCAAGTAGTACCAAGATCCTACATCATAACCACCCTTTTTGTTCTGTTTCTTTTCTGTTCTCTTTACGGACACATATATTGCTTTACTCATATGTATGTGAAACGGGGTAAAATAAACCTGCATACCAGCTATTTTGCCCTCTCACTTACATGTTTGAAATTTCTCAGCATGTGTTGTACCTATGCTCGCATGTTTATGCACTGCCTTCTGTGGGATTCTATGCCCTATATCTCTGACTAAACATGCATGCTACATTTCACACATACTGCATGTACGTATGTATGCATATGCATTGCACTTTGTTAATCAGCTTGTGCAAGCTCTCCTTCACCTTCCTGATAAGTAACCACAGCATATCCTGGTACTGAAGGATGCATCTCTGCAACACAGCAAGTAATAGGTTCTGATGTAATAAGTTCTGATGTAATAGGTTCTGATGTAATAGGCTGTTTATCAACACTTAGTTGGGCATTAACCATTGTGAAATGGTAATAAGCAATTCATAAAGATTGCCATGCATGGATCTTCAACCTTCTTCAGTAAAATAGTCTTTACAGCTCGTTCTTCTTATCCATTACTCTGGGGAACTTTTGGGCTGCTAGTAACATGAGCAATTCCATACCAGTCTGCAAAATCTCATGACAACAATCAGGAGTTCATGCAGAATTCCATTTTCCATCGTCTGGAGAATAAAAAAAGACTTCATGTGACGTATGACTTCCCCAGTCTGGCTGTCTCTAACGTAATCCACCGTTCATGAGGAGATGGGGCTCCCTGTCATTTACATAGATCCACTATCCTTGCCATGGTTGAAGGAATCAGGGATTCTGCTACTTGTAGCCTCTCTTTACAACAATAGATGCATTTAAATACCATGCCTCTATTTCATGACTGAGTGTTGGCCACCATACACACACTCTCAACCATTTTCCCAAGTATATTACATCTTGATTTCTATCTGGTTACGCAGCAGACATATATGAATAAATATTAAAAGCTCAACAGCAAAGAAGGTGTTGGACAAGGTGACCCTCTGTCCTTGCTGATGTATTCTTCTGCACTGATGGCCACTCATTCAGTCACTCTCAAATCCTACTACATGGATTCAAAACTGGACTCCTCCTGCAAAGCCAAGCTCACTGATCTCTGTGACTGGTTTGACAAGCTTTGTGACCTTGGTCCCAAGTATGGATATCATCCAGAGTCAGAGAAGTGTATTTTTATTGGGGATGCAGAACATGAAGCTGAAGCTAAATCAATTTTTCAACACCTAGGTATCATGGTTGTGAAGGGCTACTGTTTCTTAGGAGGGTTCATTGGAGATAGTGAAACCACAAGACAAGTTCTACGCAACACGATTACTGGGTGAGTGAATAATCTTCTCAAACTATCCAAAGCTGCTGAGTCACAGCCCTTAGCAGCTTTTTCTGCGTTATCTAAATCCATGCAGTTTTAGTGGTCCTACCTACAAAGATCCTTCCGGTTGTGAGGAAGCTTTTATTCCTATTTGAACCAACATTTCTGGCCTGCCATTTTTGGAGGTACCATCTCTGATCATAAAAGTAGCTATTCTCAATTTTTGAAGTTTACACAGCGGTATACATGAGCCCAAAGACAATTCCAACCGTTCTGTGAACTGTTGCTGAAAGAGTAAAAAGGTTCAGCGAGCTCTTGCGTGTAATTACCGATTCACACACAACGCAAAATAAAGTGCTCTTTATTGCTTGAAGAGTGCAACTATATGTACGAAATAGGTATACGGTACATGGGTCGGAGTGTGCATGCAAGAGTGAGTCCTTCTAAAGACCGATCGTGTGCATATTGTGTAAGGTCCTCCGCGCATCTGGCTGTGTAAGCTCAAACTGCTGAGGAAGCCAAAAGTTTGTCCAGGACTGAGTCGTGTGACCGGAGCCTGTAATAGATCTAGCCAGCAGGAATCTTGTTTACTTTGGGTTGTTGAGTATTAAATGTTTGCATGCAGTTAACAGAAATATCAACCAGTTTTACTTTATCCGCCACGGAGATACAGCTGTGCAAAGTTAATGCACACCGATTCGCACAATCATTGCATGCAACCCGCGTTTCGTTCTCCCATAAATTTCGATAACTTCTTTCTCCACCAATTCTGCGCCTTAAACTAAGCTAGCCTCTCGGCTTGCTGTTTCCAACTATTTTTGCCTCACCCAAGTGGTGAGTTTATGTGGATAGATTAAGAGAAAAAAGAAGAGGACTTCTCACTTCGCAAGACGATCGTACCAAATTAACGGAGTCCAATAATCTTGCGTCTTCCATGGCAGCATTCAACACGGTGCGCGTAAGGCTATTTGCTACGCACTTGCATAATCCTCTAGTCGTGTGTAAAGCTTTCCAATTTGCCATACCTTAACTTGCTAAAACTTCTCGTCTTATTCCTGCCTCGCCACTCGGCTACGATTGCAATGATTTCGGGTTGTTATTTCTTTACAGCTCACACATAGTGCATGAACATGCATGCGCTCGTGCTGGCTCGCACTTGTGCATACGCTTGCATTGTTGCATACATGACCTGTACATCATCATAATGGCATATTCTCGCACACTCAAGTATACACAGTACACTTGCACTGTACCTGATGGTTATACAGTGTACATGTATGTGGGCCATGTGGCATACAATAAACCTGTCTAGTATACTGATGGTACGCAACTCACAAACATTGTGACATGCACATGCATTCTATTTGCTGTGCATGCATGTTTGTACAGGCCACTAATTTGATGCACCGACTCTCTGTGTATTATCCTCTGTACAAGTATTCCTTTTGACAACTACTCTTTGTGCATATTGAGTTCCCATATAACTGGTCCTTCATACTTTACGTAGAGCCCTCACTTGAGACCGTCCATAGGTACATGTAGCTTCATGCACTGTCCCATAGGATTGGTCCTCTGTAGATGCATCAGCTTCCTTGTAACATGCCCCCTGTCCTAGGGTGTGTAACCGGTTATCTGGTTATTCGGGTTATTCTGATATTCGCAAAAACCTACATTTATCCGTTCGAATAGCAACTTAGCATTACTCGGAAAAATCGATTAGTGAATTTTATCTATGTGAAATAACCGGTTCGTCGTCAGCATCGACAATTCGCCCATTTATTCGAATACCTTTTTATACCAATATCCGAATATGATTTTCAATGAGCATTTCATAATTAGAGTTATATTGTTGTGAAATGGTGTAGTATGAAGTGTTGAAAATAGGAAGTCGATAGCGTTATCCGTTGGGAAGTTATAGCGATTCAAACACAATGCATTTTTATAACATTTTAACCGTGGGGCAATTTTCGCGGAAACTGTCCCAGATAGTAATATAATGCAAACTATTTAGTGTGCATCAATTGGGGTTATAAAATATACAGCGTGTACTAGCTCAATGCTTTTATCATTGTCTTCAAGTAAGTAACTAAGTTCATTAGTATATGCCACGAGTTGTGTTTATATGTAGTAGCAATAAAATTTATGTCCAGTACTAGTATTGCATTGTTTTATTGTACAGTGGTAGGCCTATACGAAGTGAACATATCGGAGTATTGTGCTAGCGAGTGAAATAGAATGACAGCCACTTCAAGTAAGTATGCGCGCTCTGTTTGAGTATGCGTAGGAATTAGAGAGCATTACGCAATTGTACTGATGGGAAATTTCATATGCATTTAGCGAGAAAGTGAATGGAGTGTTGTGTGATATTGTAAGTGGAGTACGTGATTGTGGGGTGAGTTTTTAATGGTGATGTCTGGTCTCAGTGGTTAGTGCGGTTGGATGGTTAGGTTTACATTACTATTGATATGTACAAGTGCATGTTAAAGATATTAAACTGTATTTGGCAAACACATGCTACTGTAGACCTTTGTGTGTCTGTGTTTTCAACTGACATGCATAGCTCTAGTTTGGGTGCGAGACCAGGTGGATTTCTGTGCAGACATAATTATCTTCTCAGTGTGCACTCCACAAGCACTATAACCTGAATAACCTAGGTATTGGGCAGGAACCTATTCAGAAAAATCGATTTTGTTTTTTAAACTATTCGGAAAAATCGATTTTCAGGTCCACAAAAACCTGAAAAATCGATAAGTGTTTTAAAAGTATTCGGAAAAATCAATTTTCATTATGCAGGGGGAGGTTACACACCCTACCCTGTCCCCATACGATTGTTCCATAAATTGATCCGTATAACAGACATCATGACCCCATAGGATTGGTACTCTAAAGGTACACGTACACTTTACACTTGCCCAACACACTGTTGTATCCACATGGCAAAAAATTACACTATGTTCATCACAACAGGCGTAAGGCTTTAAGTTCATATGCACTCACATTATACTTCTGTGACCAGTGCATGGAGTAGCACATGATAAAACTTTCCTAGGCATATCCTGGCTCAACTCATCATTCTTTATGCCTTTCCAACTAAGCTGTACCACTAGCTGTGACTTCAGTTTCTTTTGCCAGTTTTGAGATCTTCGTTATTATTATTATTAGGGTTATTAATTTCGTCTTCCATATGTAATCATTTCATGGATCCCCAATTAGTTGGTTGTCTCCTCTGTATGCATAACACCAGAGGTATCAGACCTCATGGATTCCACTGAGAGCCTGCCCCCTCTTCAACATTGTACCCCATTCACTGCAATGTTGAAGAATGGGCAGGCTCAGTGGAATCCATGAGGTCTGATAACTCGGATAATTTATTTTTAACTACCAACTTCACATTGCCCATACACTGTTGGAAATTGATTCCAGTCAAATTTCTACAAAGCTATCAATGTATTTCAACTGCTTCAAAGTGTTCTCAAAGTGTTTCGTCATCATTGAAGAGTACAGTGAGATCTGGAGGCATCCTTTTGCTTCAGCACATCACCTGGTGGTAAATAACATGCATGCAATGTTAATTTATGCATGGGAGGGGCTCACTAAATGTGGGGTTATAACACAAATGACTACAAACATACATACATGTAGCTAACTGAACCAAAAATATTGTATCTCCAGAAACAGAATACATTGGTTCCTGCAATTTCAGTATGGGGAAACTGCTATACATAGGTGCATCCACAATCAATAGCAGCTAGAGGAGTCCTGTCCCTATTGATTTTGATCGTCTAATTATTAGTCAGAGATATTTGCTGAACAAAGGATCAAGTCAGCTTTTGTTTTTCGTTAGTCTCGTGCCAGCAATGTAGGTAACACAGCATTCCACGTTCTCTTATTTTATTCCACAATATGACAACCACAGAAAACTAAAAACCAACAGTTGAATAATATCCAGCTTGGTATTCACATGCATGTATTGATGAAGAATGATATAATGCCAAAACCGAGTTTCACGTGTTTGCACACAGAAATGATACAGAATTTCAAATAGGTCATTCAGTACCAAAGGTGCATGTCATGTCTTCAATAGATTTCATAATCACTCGATATATATTGAGGCAAACGGCCAATTTGTTGATCTTTAGCAATGAATATTATATTATTCATACATTCATACATATGGGACAGTGCAAGAAAGAAGCAAGCTGTGAATGCAAAATAAATTCATAGGAACAAACTGATATCCATGTATCTTTAAGGCAAACCTGATGATAAGTTCAAATTCACACTATGAGCTATTTAGCATAGAATAAAAGTGCTCAATAGGATGTGGGGTAATAGTATACTTGACCCCAAAGAGTGCACTGCACAGCCTATATCACAGCAAAAACAGATTGATGCATGTCACTAGAAATCGATAATAGGGCACTTGTTGTTTGAAAGACGAGTGCCCTATTCTAGTGACATGCATCAATCTGTTTTGCTGTGATTGATTATGGGTCAAACAGTTGCTTCTGCACTGCCCAATGTGTATCATCATACAACCTTCAACAAGGTACAATGATGCATGCATTAGTTCTATCAATCAACACAGCCACTTTCTAGTATATATTATCTTCATCATTGTAATTTAACTCACAATATATCATTTTAAATGTATGCTTTGACTCTTCCTTTTCACACAGGATAAGTGAGGCCCCTATCCCAGGGTCTTGAATTCCAATCACAAGTCCACACCTCACAGACACAATATCTCCATCTTCCTCCTTCCATAGGTAGTCCTCAGCAGTATGATTCTCTCCCTCCACAGTACAAGTGATTACATGTTTGCTTTCATTTTTCATTGCAGAGACAATCAAAAAGCTTTGTTTTGTAGGCATAGGATATTCTAGGAAAGCCTTGTACCACAACGCTTGATCATCCTTTGGACCACATACCAACTGGTCACTTGGATTTATGGAAACCACCAACTTACTCTCGATGTCTTCAATGGAATACTCCTACATTAATAATGGAGAGAAACCTTGTAGTTGTTTTGAATATGCACATATGAAGGGTATAGCACAACTATGAACATTGGTGTAGACTGAGGAAGATGGCAAAGATGACAATTGGCATATACTCTTGATGGCCCTGCTAACAGGCACAGTAGTTTCGTAAACATATTCAAACAAAAAAAGTGTTCTCAAATGCTATAAACCATGATATTACTCAGTTTCCAATGCATTGAATTATTATCAGAATGCAATCACAACACTGCTATTAATTGCTGGTATGATTTTATTATGAGAGCTTGATATGCACAAATCCTGCACAAAATGCACATCAGCAAATGAAAATGCAAACAAAATGCTAAGTTGTGTAATTTAATGTAACAAAAGATAGAGCTAGATGAATAATGGAACATACAATTCAAAAAGTTTCTATCAATTGTCTATGTGAGCATGCAGCTAATACTATTGATACATTGTGTGTATGTCTGGAAATAAATGCATGCACTCCTAAACCACAAATAAAAAAATCTTTTACACATTAAACCCACAACTGAAATCTGCAGTGGGTACTATTTTTGACTATAGCAACGTATTAGCACCTGCATACCATTTTCTGGAATGTAAAGGAATGCTCAGTTTCATTAAAACCTTTTTCATCACAGTACAGCACGCTTTTCTCATCACAAAATAACATTGTTGACGTTAGCTTGCAAACAATGTTATTGCCTTCCATCATCCACTGGTCTCCTTCCTCACTGAGCATTATTTGAGATGATTCAGGATCACGTTTTAATGCTCTACCATAGCTCATTGAAACAATTGTAAAGCTTTCATCAGGTCCATCCTTCCTGTACCATAGCTGGTCACTAGAAGGAGGTGTTTGCCTTTCTTTGAGAAAAACAAACCGCATATTACCCAGTTCAAACACTTGGCCACGATGAGATGTGTCATTACAGACAATGATGAAGATCTGCATGAATAAGATAGAATTTTAAAAACCCAAATGTACAACCTAGCACAAGGTCCTAAGAGATTAAGGTATTGCTTATAGCATAGAACAAAACAGATAATGGGTGTGTGTAATAAATATTTGCTTATAAATGTTACAATGTAGATGCATTTTAAACGTTTTGTATGCTACAACTAATTTAGACTGTGATTGCCATGCAGCTTGCCATATTGTACACATCATCATAGTTAAGGTTTGCACTAGCTTCATCTTTGCAAGACACTAGCACACACGTGTACAGGAGACTTACCTTTATGTGTACTATTAAATAATCCCATATTATTGAACACATAGGAGCTACTAGTAGGATTACACATACGTATATATGTACATTGCAAACTGAGCTAGAGATCATACAGGCAAGATATGAACAGTGGGAGGGACAGTAAAATGTAAGACAGATCGTGCAGTGTTTAATAAGAGAGGGGGGGTGGAGAAAGTAGAGAGAGAGAGAAGAGAGGGGAGAGGGAGGAGAGAGAGATACGGAGATAGATGAAGAGAGATGGAGAGAGAGAGTAGGGAGGAAAAGAAGTCATGAAACAAAAGTAAACACAAGTATAAAATAAAATGCAGCACTGTAAAAGACGAATGATGAACATGATGAGAAGTGGTCATGGTTACTTATAAGGAAGGTGAATTGACAGGAGAGCTTGCACAAGCCGATTAACAAAGTGCAGTACATATGTGCATGCAGTATGTGTAAAATGTACATGTACAAGCACTCATGTTTAGTCAGAGAAAGAGGGCATAGCATCCCACATTAGGCAGTGCATAAACATGCAAGCATAGCTACAACACATGCTAAGAAATTTCCTAAGTGAGAGCTAGGGCAAAATAGCTGGTATGCAGGTTTATTTTACCCCATTTCATGTACATATGAGTAAAGCAATATATGTATCCGTCAAGAGAACAGAAAAGAAACAGAACAAAAAGGGTGGTTATGGTGTAGGATCTTGGTGCCACTTGCTCAAGCGCTATGCCATCTTTTTCCCCTAGGTAATCACACTTTTGCATCTGAAAGAAGAGGCTTTTTGTTTCTCTTCATCACGTGTCCGTGAATTTGTAGACAGCATATCCTGGTGCTGATTGATGTATCTTTGCAACATAGTAAGTAATAAGTTCTGATGTATTAGGTTCTGATGTAATAGGATGTTTATCAACACTTAGTTGGGCATTAACCATTGTGAAATGGTAATAAGCAATGCATAAACATTGCCATGTATGGATCTTCAACCTTCTTCAGTAAAATAGTGCTTACAGCTCGTTCTTCTTCTCTATTACTCTGGGGAATTTTGGGCTGCTAGTAACATGAGCAATTCCATACCAGTCTGTAAAATCTCATGACAAGAATTGGGAGTTCATGCAGAGTTCCATTTTCCATCATCTGGAGGAAAAAAAAAGACTTCATGTGACGTATGACTTCCCCAGTCTGGCTGTCTCTAAAGTAATCCACCGTTCATGAGGAGATGGGGCTCCCTGTCATTTACATAGATCCACTATCCTTGCCATGGTTGAAGGAATCAGGGATTCTGTTGCTTGTAGCCTCTCTTTACAACAATAGATGCATTTAAATACCATGCCTCTATTTCATGACTGAGTCTTGGCCACCATACACACACTCTCAACCGTTTTCCCAAGTATATTACATCTTGATTTCTATCTGGTTACGCAGCAGACATATATGAATAATTATTAAAAGCTCTACAGCAAAGAAGGTGTTGGACAGGTGACCCTCTGTCCATGCTGATGTATGCTTCTGCACTGATGGCCACTCATTCAGTCACTCTCAAATCCTACTACATGGATTCAAAACTGGTATGCAGATGACTCCTCCTGCAAAGCCAAGCTCACTGATCTCTGTGACTGGTTTGACAAGCTTTGTGACCTTGGTCCCAAGTATAGATATCATCCAGAGTCAGTGAAGTGTATTCTTATTGTGGATGCAGAATATGAAGCTGAAGCTAAATCAATTTTTCAACACCTAGATATCATGGTTGTGAAGGGATACTGCTTCTTAGGAGGGTTCATTGGAGATAGTGAAACCACTAGACAAGTTCTACACAACAAGATTACAGGGTGGGTGAAAAATCTTCTCAAACTATCCAAAGCTACTGAGTCACAGGCCCTATCTAAATCCATGCAGTTTGAGTGGACCTACCTACAAAGGATCCTTCTGGTTGTGAGGAAGCTTTTATTCCTATTTGAACCAACATTTCTGGCCTGCCATTTTTGGAGGTACCATCTCTGATCATGAAAGCAGCTATTCTCAATTCCTGCACGATTGGGCCACATGGGAGTTCACAATCCAACTGAAAGTGCCAAAATTGCCTATACCACATCCAAAGCAGGCACAAGAAACATTGTGGATGCCATCAAAGGAAAGTTGGAGTTCTCTCTACCTGATCACAATGTTCTAATGTCCAAGGAAATGGCAAACATGCACACCACCCTTAGCATCAAGATGAAGTCACACTTCACTCAATATTGGGTAATTCAGAACTAAATGCAAAAACAAGACAGGCAATGCAACGGGCAGTAGAGGGCAAGACATCATCATGGTTAACAGCTCTGCCTATTGCTCACCATCATTTCAATCTATCTGCCACAGAATTCCGCGATGCCTTACACTTCAATACAATCGACAAATACTGAAGATGCCAGCCAATTGCGACAGATGTGGAGCAAATCTATGCCTTTGGCTGCAACAATGGAGGTCTGATAACCCAATGTCATAATGAAGATAGAGATGTTATCGGCAGCCTAGCATCAATAGTTTACAAGGAAGTCTTAAAAGAACCAGTAGTGCAAGAGGCAAATGATGCTGAAGGTGTAGCATCCCTAATCGCTGACCTAAGTATTAGAGGTGTATGGCAGCCCCAGACTCAGGCATTGTTCGATGTAAGTGTCACAGACACTGATGCCCCGTCACACTCACAATGAGTTGTTACTGCCATTCTCTCTTCTGCTGAGGAAGAAAAATGAAGGAAATACTCAGAAGCAACAGCTCTTTGCCGAGCCTCCTTCACACCTCTTGTTGTATCAGTTGATGAATTCCTGGGTCGAGAAGCTAAGTTGTGTGTCAAAAACCTCGCACAGAAACTTGCTCATAAGTGGGATAAATTTAACAGTGAGGTATTGGGATGGATAAGAGCACGACTTTCATTCGCAATTCTCAGAGTGACAAAACTCTGTCTGAGGGGTTCTCGCAACAAATGGAGAAGTACAATAGGAATGGACGATGGAGCAGGGTTGCCCAGTGTCTCTTAATTCCTGAACTTCTGTCTTAAACCATTATTGTTGTATGTTTATCTACTGTCTGGTAGGAAAGCAGGAGCTGTATGTACAGATGCAGAAGGTGTGGTGAAAAACCGTGGGGTAGATGAGAGTTCTGTCACAGCAGTGGGGAAAGAAACGCTGCATACAGAAAAGGAACCAGGCTTATCAGCTCAGATAGAGCAGACAGCTGGATAAACTGAAATACCAATTGGCACAGAAAGACCAGAGGAACGTACAAAAGAAATGACCCAGCAGTGATCAGAGGATGAGAAAATGGGTTGCTGGAAGTGTGGGAAGTATGGGCATTTAAAGAAATACTGTCCTGGTATTTTGAGAGTGCTGCTGTGAGTTACCTCCTAACAGTGAAAGGCTCAATTGGTGGACATGAAATAAATATGTTGGTGGACACAGGTTCTGGGGTCACCCTGATTTGGGAGGATGTATAGATACAGATTCATGCCAAAACATTGGTAACACTACAGCCTGTACTCGGCTCAGTGGTTACAGCTAGTGGAGAGAAGTTGAAACTGAACAAATGTCAAGATAACCATAGGGGGAGTAATATCATTTGGTTTTGGTGGCAGAGCAGTTGACTAAGGAATGTCTATTGGGCACTGATTTTTTGTCACAGTATGGGTGTGTAGTAGATCTGCGGCGGCATGTCATCATAGCAGGTGGAAAGGATGTTCCCATGGTGAACAGGAGTAAGAAAATGGACAATTCATTGGTTTGCTTTGTGTTGACATCCGAATCTGTTGAGATTCCAGTATCATGCCAGATGCGTCTCGCAGCAACTGTTTCTGGACAGACATGGCCAGTTTCCGAGATTGGTATAGTAGCAGAATTCATGAATGAATATGGCCTGGTAATTGCACATTCCATCTTACCTGTAATTTCAGGGTGCATAATGATTCAGGTTCTTAACCCATCCGCAGCCCCGGTTGTGATTAATAAGAAGGTGAATGTAGGAACAGTGGAGCCAGTACAAGAGTATTGCTGCATGTAAAGTGAGCTCAGCAGGTCTGCAGGAGGAGAGGAACAACCTGTTAGAAGAAAGGATAGAAACAATGCTGGAGGAGGCAGTCACACTTGGGGATAAAGAAAGACAGGGAGCCAAAGAGTTGCTTCGTGACTTCAAGGACATCATTGCTCTACCAGATGATGATCTTGGCCATACCAGATTGCTCTACCATCATATACGCACTGAGGATACACAGCCCATCTGCCAATGTGCAAGACGCCTACCATTTCATCAGCATTCACAAGTGCGTAAGTTATTGAATGACATGCTGGATAATGACATTATAGAACTAAGTACAGGTCCATGGGCATCCCCAATTGTACTGGTTCGGAAAAAAGATGGGGGTGTCAAATTGTGTATTGATTTTCGCAAATACCCAGAAAGACCTTTGCCTAGAATTGATGAAACACTAGACACATTGGATGGGGCTTGCTATATCTCAACCTTAGATCTAGCCAGTGGCTACTGGCAGGTAGAACTGCATCCAAAAGACAAGGAAAAGACCGCCTTTGTTACTCCCTTTGGATTTTATCAGTTTCGGGTCATGCCCTTCGGGTTATGCAATGTCCTAGCTACATTTCAATGGTTAATGGAATGGGTTCTAGCTGGGTTGCAGTGGTCGTCCTGTTTAGTGTATCTTGATGATATTATTGTTTATAGTAGAAGTGTTGAAGAGCATTTGACATTACTTGGGGAGGTTGTTGCCCGCCTTAGAAAAGCTGGGCTAAAGGTCAAGCCTTCAAAATGTCATTTGCTACAGACCAGTGCATGAAACTACAGGGACCACTCCTTTCTTCCTTATGTTTGGAAGAGATCCACGGTTAACAGAAGATGTGATGTACTCACTTCCTGTAGAGAGCTATACATCAGAACATCATTATTCCGGGAATTGAAGAGGCAGTTGCAGCAAGCTTATGCAAGAGTAAGGGAATATTCACATAAGGAACAACTCCATCAGAACAAAGTGCATGACCGCCACTGCGCCACAGCATTTAGCATGCAGAGCTGTGTAGAGTCTGCATATCAGCCATATGCAGATGAGTATCATTGAAGTGTTCATATGCAGACGTCTGCATATGAACACTTCAATGATACCCATCTGCATATGGCTGATATGCAGACTCCGCACAACTCTGCATACTAAATGCTGTGGCACTGTGCGCCATGTCAAAGGTGATTCGTATCATGTAAATGACACGGTTTTTCTGCATTGCCCTGCTATACCCAGGGGTCTGTCACGTAAATTTCACAAACCATGGCAAGGACCTTATAGGGTGGTGAAGATTATTGGACCAACAGAGTATAGAATAGTAGATTGCATCAGGAAGAAGAAGATAGTTCATTTTAATCACTTGAAGCGGGCACGTATTGGTAAGGTACCTGAACTTGCTAAGGGGGAGGATATGGTTGAAGGGGCAAGGATTGATACCTTACCTGTTGGTCCTGTACCTGGTAATAGGAATGGAAATGACCTTGTGGAGGACAGTTTGGAAGAGGAAACGGTCGGGATGCAAGTTACAGACCAAGCCCCAAAGGGTCCAATAGCTCAAGTGCCTGGGCCACCTGAAGAGATTCCTCCTGCTCCAGTCGCCCAAGTGCCAGGGCAACCTGCCCCTGCAGCTGTTCGGCAGTCAACTAGACAAACAAGGCCACCAGTGAGATATGGGGATCCAATCTCCCTTCCAGATGACGTTGTGACGTGTGGGAACACTCTTTTCAATGTAACGTGGTGCCAGACGTCTCGACATGTATATGCTAGTGTTGTATAAGTGTGTTTTATGAGCATAGGTACATATAGTGTGCTACTGTGTGATTGCGATGATCTAGAGCTGTCATTGAGACTGTCCTTCGGCTCTATTACTTGTGGCTGGCGTAACACATGTATAAATTGATCATATTTCCATTGCAAACTTATTGTCTGTGCATGCACTATTACTTACCTGGAGTCAGCGATGGATATAAAGGTTGTGTGGCATTGTTTGCTGTTTGGAATGCAATATATTTTTGTTTAAATGAGGATTAAAATGTCTCACATTATTACAGTAAGAAATATAAAAAAGCATGAAAGATATTAAGTTGTAGAAATGCACAGAACTGATACCAATGCAATACACTACATCCCGAAAACAACATGATATTTAGAGTACACTCAATGGATGCATAGTAATCTGGCCATTCTTTCAAAACAGTAGCATGTGACATTAATAGTGTATGTATTATTACTTTTCTCATGTATATACTTGAGAGTGTGCATACAAAAAGAAAAAAAGCACCCAGCATAGTACTTCGAGAATGTAGTCTAGCTGCAGGGTTTAAATTTTTGCATTTGCCATTAGCCATGTACTAATGGATGGTGACCTCTACTCCAGTGACTGACCATAACTGAATCCAGTGGTCTGACAGTGCTCGTAATACCTACATTAGTTATAGGTATTATATGCTACTAGCCTCACCTGTTGTTGCATTCAATGCAACCACTCCACTGGACCCTGCACAATTGATGGCAATCACCCTCACTGTGTAGGTGGTGTTTGGGAGCAGTCCTGGAATATTCTGCTCAACCATTCCATTGGAAGCAGTAATGATGTGAATACCATTAGACTCTAGATCTACTGTGATGTCATAACTGGTGGGAGGGTCCCATTGGCACCAGGAGTGCAGGACACAACAAGTCTATTTCCCATTAACACACAGTAACCAGGGGAAGGCCAGGAGGGACTGGGGAGGAGTATCTCATAAGCAAAATACAATGATCATGTCAAGAAAGAAACGATTTTTCTAAAAATGTACTCCCATAAACAGAAAAAGTGTTCCAGCCTGGAGACTAAATGGACTAAATTGAACTCATAAATAAAAACAGACCTCCATTTGAGTGCAGCAGCAATGATGTTTTCGGGGGAGAGGCTGTAGCCACAGGCTAGGGTAACTATCATCCATCTCAACTGACTTAGATTATAAGTTTAGGTTTACATTCTGAGTTTTGTAAAACAGGTCGTCTTCCCATCTAAATTGCTCTTGCTTAACCAAATCTAAGATGAAATGAACCTTTAATGACAATAAAATTGTGGCATTATACAAATTGTTTAGAAACCAAAAGGATTTAATTATCAACCTCTGGGTTTACATAATTATGTATAAATTATCAGATTCTATTATAAAGACTGCATAGGTGCACACATAACATTAAATGTTTGACACAGTTTTGAATTTGACTCCTGATGCTGCCTTCAGGCAATTATATTACTTCATTTTTTACTTAAAATGTACCACCTTTTATCTCACCTTTGACAAGCGAAATTCTTATTTGCAATACTCTAGCACGCCACAATACACAATACAACATATGGCAGCGTTTCCTCAAACCACAAGATTTTAATCACAGTAACGTGCCAATTACATCATCTGACAGAACAGCTCATGTTTATTTCTGGGGCCCAGACCACAAATGTGTGTATTGTGCGCTGCTAGCCTAGGACACAGGCCAATAACTACAGAGCTGTCTCACTCCCTTTACATCTTTGATGATGTCAGCTAAAAGTGATGTGCAGACAATTCCTCAACCATATTATGCATGTGAACACTTCAACATCTCAATACACTACAATGTACCCATCTCCAGGAGTCATTCATTACAAGGTCATTGTATTGTTTTCATAATCAATATAATGAAGGGTTAATATTAAACTGGTCAAATTGAAGCCTGGATAGTATATTACACATAACCAACCATACATACGGCGACGCACACAAGCACACACACACATACACACACACACAGAACACATGTGCGTGCACACACACATTTGGTTTTAAGCTTACTTGTAATACATGTAGATATGACGTGCTGGTATTGTAAGATTTCGTTACTGTAGCAGGAGATATTTGTTCCATTCAGCTGAGGTGCAGCTACAACAGACAGTACGGAGGTGGTGCACGCCATGCCAGAAGGAGGGACCAGATTGAACAAAAGGTCCACATGAGTCATTTTTAGAGCCACAGTTGGTACCAGAAGATTGAAGTAGATTGATGTCATTGGAGGGGCAATATCCTGGAGGGACTATCCATTTGGTGACTGGACCAGGAGTAGTGATGTTACAGCTGATTGTCAATGTGGCATTTGGACATCTTTGTGCTGATACTGAAATGAAATGTGGTGTGACTGATGCATGAAAGGAGATTCATTCATCATCCATTTAAAACATTTGTTAACACCGAGAGTATGAATGGACTTTTCTATACACGCACATGGAAATTCACTTCAGCCTTATGATATTATACATGGTGGCTCACACTTTTGACAATCACTTCATGCAGTTATTACTGAATACATTACTGGCTTAGTTAATATTCAGTGTAATAAACCATGTTGTCCAATTTCAAGAATGATGATTAATACACTATATCTTACTATTTTTGATCTAACGCATAGTTATTAAAATTATTAACATCTTAAATTTTGGAAACCTGACATCTTGATTAGGTTGGTTCAATTTATTAACTACGTTAAATTAACTATTGAAATTTTGTTCTATTGCACCCTTGTTATTTTAATCAAGTCAATCTATACAATACTTGACTTTAATAAGTATCGTACCGTTAACATTATTTAACTATGCACCATTTGGATATCAACAACTGACTACTTTTAAAACCGAGTTTTGGGTACAAAAAAGATGCAAGACATCAGAAGTCTATTTTTATTTTCAAATGGATACATGCCACAAGCATACCTCCATAGCAGGCCATGATGGTGTACAGTAGGAGAAGTATTGGTGACCTGCAAGTATGAATAGAATATGATTAGAAGATATGATTTTCATAAGTTATCTGAATATACTGTAATTGTCATTCTACACTTTGAAATATGCAGTTTTTGGCAGCCAGTTTATTAACTTGGGGCCATGATAAGTTATTTTACATTTGTAACAATAGGCATTCAGTAATGTTCCTATGTCAAACAGAGCACGTCATCTGATGTATGCTAATGGTGCGGCTTTGGGCTGAAAACTAGTACGTTGACGGTAACAAAAATAAAAAACAAACCCATAAAAAAATTCAACGCGCAGATATTCGGTGTTCCGTATTCTTGTTGATTAGTATTCTAGTGATAGGCATTGCATGAGCGCCACATTTTGAAAGCCAAAGCTAATGCATCGCACACTGCCTAGGAAGATAAATATCCATCATTTGCAATCTGACAACAAATGCACTACACTACTCTAATCAATGCGTGGAATGAGCGCAAGTACTTATGAATTAGTCTCGGCCCCAGACCCAACGTTACGTCGCGTAGCGGTGATGTATCGTGTATCCCATGAGTATGGACTGAGGTCCATCTGAGGACCATGCTTCTGTCTGAGGAAGTCTCAATCGTCGTGTACGTTTCTAATTGGTGCTAATTTACAATCAAATAAAAGCAATTAGCTACAAGAAGCTCATAGAAATTACAAGCCGTGCATCGCGGTATGCTCTACCAGAGATATATTATCTATGGCTCTACTCACGGGAAGTGTCCCTGTCCAGCGGAGGCGGAGCAATAAAAAAAGTGATGCAGCGGACTGGGGGGGGGGGGGGGGGAAGGGCCTGCAATAGACCAATTATGAGCGGGTGGGGGAATCCCTTGTGCTATACCGTGTTTAGAAAAGTGTACGTACGAATTTCGGAAATAGTTTGTAGATTATTTAACAATGAACATCAATGAAAAGATTGTCATCGCCACACCCACTGTTCTAGAAAAAATGGTACGGCGGTGCGCACTGCTTATAAAAAGTGCTACGGCGTTCGCCGTACTTGCCGTAGCGTCTGTGCCGCCTATGCTGTCGACTGATGCCCAACATATTTTAGACGAGTATTCGAACTGAATGGGTGTGTCGCATCTCGTACCCGACCCTTACAGTAAACATGAGTCAATGAATTTCAATTGCCACATAGGTGAATCAAGCCCCACGCCTCATGCTTAAACCTCATGCTTAAACCTCACGCTCACACACCCAATGAACGTTTTATCACGCCCAGCCAACGGGAACAAATATTTCGGAAGTTTCGCTAGAAACTTCCATATAGGATTTGACCCCCACTATGAAGTCATTAAAAACACGCGATTCGTTTCTAGCAAGACTCCCGATGATCGGATCGTTTAGTTTATTGTTTGAATCGAACGAGTAGACAAATATGAGCTTTTTCTTTGTTGTTTTATGTAGCAAATTTGAAAACCACGCGGATGTAGACCCTCGTTCCCAGTCCAGACAACGCAGGACCAATAAGAATGGAAATTCACCAATAGCTTCAGAATTGGCTGGAAGAGTACCTTCTATGGCGGCCAACCGTCTAACCGTCAACGTGACCGTATTGGTAAAAACACGGTCACTGTTCGTCCGCCAACATAGCCATAGCCGTTTGGATCCGGTACGTTTAGCCGTGAACGTGACCGGAGCTGACCGCGGCATCACTGGTTACATTTCTCAGTATTGCGCGTACTGGAAATTTCACAATATATGCGCTAGGTCCCTTTTCGCGGATGCCGCTGTATGGTAAGCTTATAATGAGAGATTCTGTAATTAGATTTCACAATTATCAATGTATTTCAACTGTCACACATTGTGTTGTATCATTTTGACACATTGCATTAAGCTCCAGAAATACAAATTCAAAGTTGAAAATTTTTCATTGGGCAAAGTTGATTCCTATGGGTACTGCTTAAGCAGCTCATTTGGTGGATCTGTTGGTAAGCAAACATCAATGAAATGTAATTATAATGCAGAGGACTATAAAAATGCATCTGATTGAATCCAGTACATCTCTGGAATCAAATATGCTAAATAATTTTTCCATCACTAACTCCTGCATGCTTCAGTTCTGTATATATATGGGTGTACAAAATTTGTATGCATTGTTCACACTAGTTTAGCAGAATAATAAGCTAGAGAAATTAAAACCTGTAACATGTGCTTCCTTCAACTTTGATAATAACCATCGCTATCCATTTTATTTTATCTTAGTTTATCCATTTCAGAGAAATACTGTATCAAGAGAACAATAGTTTGCTCAATTCACTCAGCATTACTTTGTTCAGCAATACATGCAAAATACACAAACCAATGACCTGAATTTGCAATGGACTATCGATATGTGTACTGTTGTAACAAGTATTTTCTAAGTCTAGTCCCCATCCAGTAGAAATATGAATACAGTTCTAGCGATATATTAGTTGAATTGGATCTATTCTAAGAGATCTTTCATGACCCGTGGATTCTCTGAAATAGTATCTAGAAAGAATGCATATGAAACTAAATGTGCGGCTTTGAAATAAACTAATACATCTTCGGAACAAATCTACTAATGTGTTACCCACATCACCTTGGCTTTTGTTGTAGCCATTACACATGTATATGGTAATCAAAGTAGAGCCTGCAATCAGGTACCTGCATTCATTTCATACTCCTAAGGATTGAGCTATTTGTACTTATAGGATGCTCAGATGGTTGAATGCTGTGCACTCCATTATATAGATGCAGTTCAAACCTATTTCCCTTACAATTGTCAATGACCCCCACACACCTGTGATGGTAGTACTGAAGCAGCAGGTAAGCAGTCGTATTACAACCATAAATCAGTGAATGTATTTATAGGGAGTGAGTGGGGAATTAAAACATATACGCAACGAGTGACTGCTATCAGTGCAGCATTATAGTACGATGGTTTCGGCTTGGTCCGTGACAACCCCAACCCTACCCCCATGCCCACTCACTTTGCTTTGCTGCCATCTGTTGGTCTGGTTCCGGTGCTTCCAAACTCACATTGCCTATATCAATGTCATGAACAAGTAAAAGAAAGGGCCTCACTAACCATGACATCTGTGCATTCCACTGTGTACATAAATCATACTACATTCTAGTGCTTTTTTTATTTAAGATACTTCATGGTTGGACTCTTTCTATCAACTACTAAGTTTGATAACTATATGGCATGCTTAGCTTCAAAACAACAGGAGAGACCAACATTGATGTGGGGATGTAAACATGAAAGGTTGACTTGACTAACCACAAAACATCTTTCCAGCTTAGGATGCTCATTTTGATCCATTTCATTCGAAACAGTTCAATAGGTAAAAATTATACAGTGCACTGTAATTAGCTTCAATAAGCGACCTTTCATTACAAGCACATTATGCTTATATAACCTCTGTCATTTTAATTTAACTTACAAATCATTTTAAACCTCTTTGACTCCTCTTTTGCACACAGGATAGGTGAGGCCTCCGTCTCCAGATCTTGAACACCAATCACAAGTCCACACCTCACAGACACAATATGCTCCTCTTCCTCCTTCCATAGGTAGTCATCAACAGTATGCTCATGATCTCCCTCAACAGTACATGTGATTACATGTACATTTCCAGTATTTGTAACAGAGGCAATTAAAAATCTTTCATCATTTGGGTAGTCTGGAAAAATCTTGCACCACAGCTGTTGAGATGGTTGATTTTTCATTGAACTACACACCAACTCTCCATGGTTGTTTGAAGCTATGGAAACCACCAATCCATTGTCAGGGTATTCGATGGAATGCACCTACATAAAGTAACGAGGAGAAACAGGATAGAAATGAAATTGAATTGAACACTTTGCACTTTAAATAATGGTATTATTGTCATAATCATTACATAAGCCTGTTTCCAGTACCAGGTGCAAGGTGTATATGTATGTACATGTACAAATGTATACTACATTTACATCAACTAATGTATCTCAGAATCAGCTTTATCGTGGAAATACAACACAAAGGATACCTTTCTATGAAATAGCTACATGTATATGAGCAGTCCAAAAAATGTATTATGTGAAACTTTAAATACAATTACATGTACATGTATGAAAATCTAATGTTTGCAATAACTACATTCACTGTATGAAAATAATTT
Organism: Ephydatia muelleri; assembly: GCA_013339895.1. Lineage (NCBI taxonomy): Eukaryota > Metazoa > Porifera > Demospongiae > Spongillida > Spongillidae > Ephydatia > Ephydatia muelleri. Next base: position 5,533,970 of record JABACO010000005.1, read on the forward strand.
TCTAGATTCTAAAACACATTAGATATCTGCAGAGGAAAGTATGCTTAACCATGGCAACAATTATTAGTGCACGTGCATACCACTTTCAGGAACTTGAAGGACTTTGTCGTTTCTTTACTCTTTTTGATTTCATCACCACAGTACAGTAACTTATTACTGTCGGCATATATAAATTGTGATGTTCTCTTGCATACAATGTAACTGCCTTCCATCACCCACAGGTCTCTCTTCTCACTGTCATTATGGAGCACTACTTGAGATGCTTCAGGTTCACTGCATTTTAATGCTCTACCATTGCTCATTGAAACAATGGCAAAGCTTCCATCTGAAGGCTCATCCTTCCTGTACCATAGCTGGTCACTAGAGAGCGGTCGTTGTAATTTGTTTAGGTTAACAAACCGTCTATTTGCCACTTCAAACACTTGATGCAAACTAGACCCTTCATCCTCACAGAAAATGATGAAACTCTGCATGGAAAGGAATTTAATTAAGACTCACTCTTAAAAACCTGAAATAATCATTTAGACCTTTGTAAAGGTCCTGAAAAAAAGAGTAGGATTTACATAGCAATGGATGTGTGAATACAGATAACTCTGAATGGGGGCCCAGTCACTTGCTAACTTATTTCATATGTTACAATAAGGTTTACGGTTGCATGCTTAGCCTGGTAGTAACTCCCATGTATCGTTTTACTTTAAGCACTCAAAAGGTACATCATGCTTTTCTTTTTCTTTTCATTCATTTATTTTCCTTCTAACTACATGTACACTGTACATGTATATGTTTGCACAGCAGATAGTAAGCGATGCACATATTCATTCATTTTTCTCTATACAGCCGTGTATTGGCCATACAGTCCATGGGTACTGGATCATATGAGCGTTTCCTTAATTACATGAATCAGCAGTACAGGTGGAATGAGTTTAATAGTGCACCAATAATAAAGAGCATGCATAATGGTACGTAAATGTTTGCAATTATTAAGACATAAAAATATTCGTGTACAGTACCTGACATCATGCACATACTGTCAGACACACGTAGTAACAGAGCCTGTCAGAACCAAAATATTTTGGTAGGTTGTAACAGGTTATGAAATCGGGAAGAATAGACATGAGAGCAGTCTGTTTTGCAAAATTCTATTGGAGAAATCTGTGAAAGTCCAAATAAACGATATTGCTAACTGTTCCACTGGAAGAGAGATGATGAGTTATCCATACAAGCTGTTTCAAGGTTTAATTCAACCTGTGTTTAGTGAAAATTGTGCTAGCTAAAAATAAAGTTAATATTTGAAATGTGTACAATAAGATAGTGCCACTTGTAAGCACATCAATAGAACTTGATTGCTTTATTGCCTGTATAATCAGTATGACGTAAGTGGGATGGACAAGAGTAAACAGCATGAGTGATACCACTTTAAGCTGTGGCCGATTGTGACTACCATGATGGAGCCTGAAAAGTTCCTAGTTACCAAAGAAATTTCAAGATACAATAAAAGGTACTCTTATGGTTGATGATGGCATCAAACACAAACACGAACTGTATTGTGCACATCGAGTACATGTCTGAGTTGCCATTCAACAGAACAATTAACAAACAATAGCCCTGGGGGGAGGGGTTCAAAGCACAACCTTGTTGTTATCAAGATTGGAAAATGACATTTGACAGCATGTCAGCAAGTGAGAGTAGCCACATACTCCAGGAAAACAGTTTTGGTTGGCATGGTGTCACTTTCAGTTTTTAATTTCAATGCAAGGAAGGTTCTACTATTGTTCTAACATCTTGTTTGTATCAATCAGATCATAAATACGCTAGATAGCAGGATTTCAGTGAGGGGGTGCTTAAGGTCAGGCCCCATACGAAAAGTGGGGGGGCGGGGGGGGGCAGTCCACTTCAGGTCCGATACGAAAAGTGGGGGGGGGGGGGGCAGTCCACTTCAGGTCCGATACGAAAAGTGGGGGGGGGGGGGGCAGTCCACTTCAGGTCCGATACGAAAAGTGGGGGGGGGGGCAGTCCACTTCAGGTCCGATATGAAAAGTGGGGGGGGGGGGGGGGGGGGGCAATTCGCTTCAGGTCCGATTCGAAAAGTGGGGGGGGGGGGCGATACCTTTGTTTGGCACAAAGAAAATACTTTATCGTTAATCGTTAATTATAAACAGTTACAATTTTGACCAAGGGGGTGCTCAAGCATTGTCGTTTTTAATTTTATTCATTCTTTAATTGTATTCATTCTTGAGACGGAGGGGGGTGCCTGAGCCCCCCCCCCCCCCCCCCCCCCCCTAAATACGCCACTGGATAGACTGGCAGTTGTATCAGGCGTTGTTTTCTATCCATAAGGGGCAGCCCTTATTGAGCCTACAATTCTACATGCATATATGCATGTTGTTACCAGACAAATAATAATTGCTACTAGCCATTGGTCTTATTAACAATTTGGCACCAAAAGTAAAGCACTACAACATACATACAGGTAAATTATATGGAGTTCATCAGTCCGTGCTAGTGCTCAAAATTGGGCAATGTGTGCAAGTCTGTGACATCTTCCTTCGACAAGTCTTGAGTTGCACATACTGTGGTCCTTTCTTTCACTCGGGCTATTTAGGTACTGTCTCTGATGTATGTCATGAACAAGTGTGCATACATAAACACGTGTTGCCCCAAGTGTTTCCCTTGCCCAGAATTGTGAGGACCTTAATATTCATGTCACCTGCTTGAAAAAAAGTTTGAGATGTTTTTTACAAAGACTGAGGCAGCCTTAAAGAATATTTCTCAACCCAAAAGCTGTAAACATGGGCCTGAAAGAGACAAAGCGGTTGAATAACCACACTCAACCTGAGACAAACAGTACCATATTATAATTGAGGGAGTGAAGAATGGGGAATCTCACATGCAGGATGTTGAGTATGTGAAACAGCTTATAGTTTCTTTGTTTGGGTTAAAGATGCAGTAGTCCTCAGATTTTGAAGGAGTGCTTCTAATAAAGAAGAGCATTGCCTGCTAAAAGCAGTACCTACATGAACTGCTGTTTAGAGAAATAGCAAATTCCTTAACAATCATCTCGGTATAATTTATTTCATTCAACCAAATAGGGCGTGTAACCGGTTTTGTAGGTTAATCGATTATTCGCGATTACCTATTCGGTCGATTGTGCATATCAGTGCACAGTCGACCGAATAGGTAATCGCGCATTTAGCAGAATAGCAGATTACCGATTTCAGACTTTCCTTTAGTCGAAATAACCGATTCTGTTTTTCTTAGTCGCGATTAATCGATATTCGTTTCTTTCATATGCAGAAAATCAGTCAGAAATCGATTACCTTTTTATACGCCCTTCGCTTATCCCGGATAGACGGCAATAGTTTACTAATTATAATGGCCGGTTTTAAATCAGTGTTGACGTAATCAAAGGTAACCATGCAAACTAATCAACACTGCCCTTCTTTCAAAATACCGTCCCTGTGCATGTTTTCATACAAGCATGGGTGCACGCGCATGGCACAATAGCTCTTTTTGGCGGTATATAGTAGATGTTCGCAAGCTCACGTTAGACCTTTCCATTCTCTGCAGTGTGTATTACATACATGTAAAATAAGTGTTGATGCAAGCAAATAAACACTAAACAGTTCATAAGGGCTACAATTTCCTCAACGAAACGCGCTATGTAGTCCTCTGCACCAGCTAAGTGTTCTATTGGTTCCCAGGTGTCATCTACAGGCCCAAATCCTTTCCAGCGCACCAAATACTTAGACACACCCTTTTCCTGACGTTCGGCGATGATATCGTACAAGTCCTGGTTGGCGGCTTTGTCGCATGCGTGAAGCGGCGTTCGCTGAATTCCACCAGGTTTGCCATGAGGTTTCACAGGCTTTTTGGTTCTGCTTCTTGCCCTTTTTCGAATTCTTCGGAGGCATGCGGTTTGAAAAATGCAAGGGGGGCGGGCAATTGTGGATTTAATAATTTAAAGTTGACATTATCTGAACCTGCGGCAATATAGGATTGATTGAGGATTGATGAATATCATTTTAAAAACTTCACTCGCGTCTGGAGCGACAACGGAGAAACGGATCGCTTATCTCTTTGTCGCGATGGAACGAAAACTCAAAGATCTACAGCACTACGTTTGTTCTGTGTCATAAAACGATGTGCTTTTAGAGAAACAAACGAATTCCTTTTTCTCGTGCCCAGTCCCAAAATAATTCTTGGTCGTTGTCTTCTTCTTCTTCCTTAGGAAGGTATAACACGAGCTACAAACGGTTTTGAAGAACGGCAATAGCACCTGCACGGTGCCCCTTAAGGTCATATAGACACCTAGAAAGAAACTACAGCGAGAAGTACCTCATGCGGTAGCAAGTTCTATATAGGAATTGGTATGAAGTTATTGCAGAAGTTAATTTTGTTTATTATTGTTTAATGAAGTTATTTATACAGCTTGCACTCCAACGTGCAACCTGCACGACCTATCGATACTTTGGCTAGTGAAGTTAAATGCCTTCGCGTAATTGAAAGAAGAGATCTAAGCAATGAGCGGAACCTTCAAAACCAAGACAATATTTTATCACAAGAAAACAAGGCTAAAGCCCGAGCGCACTACAAGGCCGATCCCGAAAAGAAGAAGGCCTCTGTACGAGACAGCTACAAGGCCGATCCCGAAAAGAAGAAGGCCTCTGTACGCGACAGCTACAACGCAGATATTGAATCTAAGCAATATGCTAAAAGGCAGCGATATCAAGAGGACGTCGAGGAGAACCGCGCCGCTAAAAGGCAGAAATACGAGGACAATTCAGCTGCCATTAAGGCATCTGAAAGGAATCGGTATTGGAATGACCCCGCTGTCCGATTGGCTAAACGTGCTGCCGAGAGGAAGCGGTATCGCAGGGGTCACCGAACTACACTACCACCCAAAGGTATGTCATGGCATGTTGTATTGCACTAGCATTAAAAAGCTATAGGAAGATGTGCATGCAACATGTGTACAGCACGCATGTACGGGATCTGCACAAAACCATTCACTTTACATGTAAAGCATGCATGGTGACCCAACTGTTGTGTACAGTCCCCTTTGTGACCTGTCTATTGAATATTGGGGTGTCATCCTTAATCTGATGTACAAAAAGGCTTCTTATCTGACTGCAACTGTGTATGAATTTAATTGCATTTGCTAGGGTTGAGCACTGAAAATTACTGCAACCATATCCTTCGCTACTACTTGTATGAACCCGAATCTCATGTACTAATGGAGTATAATGGTGGTCTTTAAAAAGCTATTCGTAGGGATAATGAGCTTCTAAGTGAAGTAAATGATGCCTTTTGTTCCATCGCTAACTCAAAAGGTTGTTACAAGATCTGCCCATGCAGCAGTAAGTAAGATTGGTGCAGATGTATTGGTTTCTAAAGCACTGAGTGTACGAAGAGCAAAAGCAGGGTCATTGCTAAAAACTATCCGGGAAGTTAGTGCATTGAAATTAGAAGAAAATGATATTTTAGTTGGGCAGGGTATCGTACTGCTGGCTCTGAACCTTACTTTTTTTATTAATTCGTACACTTACACAAAACGACTTGGGGCCATTCCAGTAGACCTCAATGGTAGGTGTGTAGTGGCAGAGGAGATAGGGGACAGAGATAAGGATACCATGCACCCCTTGAAATGGAAATGTACAAATGAGTGTCGCAAGCTCACTAGTGAAGAAGTAGCATTAGTGTTGAGGACAAAGTCACTGTTCCAAATGTCCATTCATCATTGGAGGGGAGGTCTTTCCCATGTAAACATTGTTAACACTTTTTAATTTGGAGCATGAACCAACTTCCAACAATTTTCAGTGCAATGGCACCTTTGTAGGGTCATGAGTTATGCAGACCAATCCGTGAATAAATACAATTGGACCAATAGAATTTTAGCACAGCTGGCAACACACACACACACATAACCACTTCCCCTTATCTGTGAGGTCATGAATATGTAGACCAATTGGTGATGTTAACTAAATCCTTACACTTTGTTTCTATACTCTCTGTCAGATGCAGTGCTGCCCCCCTACTGTCCGCCGCCAGCAGTAGCAGCACTGCCCCCACCGCCAGCAGCAGCAGCAGAGCTGCCCCCACCACCAGCAGCAGCAGAGCTGCCCCCACCGCCACCAGCAGCAGCAGAGCTGCCCCCACCACCAGCAGCAGCAGCAGCAGCGCTGCCCCCACCGCCAGCAGCAGTTGCAGCATTGCCCCCGCTGCAGCAGGAGCACCGCTACCTGCACCAGCCCCACCAGTATTGGCACCAGTGCCCCCACCAACACTTCGCCTGCTGCCACCCTGGCCGCTGCCACCCTGGCCGCTGCCACCCTGGCCGCTGCCACCACCACCCGCATGGCTCTCATGGCCTGAACCAGGCAGCCGATGTCAGAGACGAGGCTGGGGGAGAGGAAGAGGACAAGGCAGGGGAACCGTACAGCACATTAAAAACTCATATACTTATAATTTCAATTAACCTCCCTCCCTTTGAAAATTAAAATTTGTGACAACATATAAAAACGCGCTACTACGACAGAGGAAAAAACTGATGAAACAAGTAAATAAAAACATTCTCCAACGAGAAAGTTGTTGGTATATAGGATTTACCAATGGTGGTGTAAAAAGCACGGAAACAAGAGTGACAGAAATTTGACTGGAAAATTGAAATAGGCCTATATTTAGCACACTAACGTTATAGCAGTACATGTCTGAGTAATGGGCTAAATATAGGCCTATTTCAATTTTCCAGTCAAATTTCTGTCACTCTTGTTTCTGTGCTTTTTACACCACCATTGGTCAATTCTATATACCAACAACTTTCTCGTTAGAGAGTGTTTTTATTTACTTGTTGTAAGGCAAGAGGCCAATGACTATTCGTCAGTTGAGTCATACAATAGTGCGTAATGCCTTTTTTTAATTTGATTGTCGTAGAATTAATGAGATGGTATTTTCGATTGACTCACGTGCAATGTATGTCTACAGCGATTTTGTTACTAATTTTAAATTATGCCGGCTAAACATCTACATGTACATTTCCCTATAAACTAAAATGAATAGCATCCACAAAAAACTGGACTGAGTAACTATGATTTATGTGCCAATATTAAAATCGGAAAAACCTCAAAAACCTAGGTAATCGCTGGCAAATTTATAATGCTTTAATCGCCAAAATCGATTGTATGTTTGTAATAACCGATTTGCAAGTTGCTATAAACCTGAAAAATCAATTAGAATTTTATTCATAGTCAAAATAATCAATTTTAATTTTTAATAAAGGTTTCACACCCTACAACCAAACTTACACTCCAACAGAATGTCAGTACATTAACTCTTTGAACGCCAAGTGCATGTGTACATGCATTCTCACAAAACCATATCATCTGTAGGATACATGTCAGTGTTGAGCTTATTACAAAGAATCGCGATGATGATGTACATTTACATACATGCAATTCAGTGACATGCATGTAAACCAGCCATGTAGATGCTGAAGTCAAACCCAGGAGGGGCACTGGGGGATACACACATCTTGTGTGTCCATTATTACCTCGCACATACGGCTGTAACAAACCATACGGATTATGAACTGGAAAAGGCAGATGAAGATGGAGTGAACTGGCATTTTAAACACGTTGTACTACACTATTGTGGGATATACATTCCTGTTCTGGGAGTAAATAGCATTAGTGAAGTCATCTGAACAAAGTGCTCTTCAGAAGAAACATAATTACTACAGTTGTGAAGTAAACAAACATGTCATGTACTTATAAGGTCACAAGTTCAGCAAACATGCATGCATCATGAAGTTGCAATACACACATTTCTTACTTACACTGTCATGTAGAATTCATAACAGTTGTGTGCATGGGCGTCCAAAGAGTTAACAAACTTTATTCTCTTCTCGGTACTAGAAACTGTACATGACTTATTCATCAATGAGCAGTCGTGTGTAATACCCTATATTCTTCAAATAATTTTTAAAGTAATTAAACACCCAATGCACATGCCTTAGTTTTTAGCATAAAGCACAACTGTTCATTGCAAAAAAAACTGACCTGACCCAATGCAGGAAACATTCCTTGTGGTGGTTCAGAAAGGCATAATGTTGCTCTCCTACAATAATTGGCATTTCAGCGAACTGTCTAGCAAATCAAAACCTTACAGCTTTGGTGCAGGTTGAAGTTCATGCACAGCCACTTCATTATATGATGATGGAGCATACTTGGTTGGATGGTAGCTCTTGTATAGCATCACGATCACTACTGCTATTATGACCAAAGACAAAGGCACTCCAATTCCAACTCCAACTCCAACTCCAACTCCTACTCCTGCAATGTGAGCTGTGAAAGCAATTATTTACTAATGATGCATTGTTTTACACAAGATTAAAAATATGTTCATTTTCATACAACAAATACTGAATTCTGCACAGACACATGTACTTATCTTTCTTCCCAAGGTGCTATTAACGGCACACTTCAATTGTACATGTACATTAAATTAACAATACATGGGATCGTTTCTGCAAAAAGGGATCAATGCATACATTATAAAACTCCAGTACGAGCAATAGAAATGTATCGCTTGCATTGAAATGTTTGGCTAATCAAATATTCAGAGCCTTACAACTCCATGACAGATACTCAGATTCTCAGTGCATAAGAAGCAATGTGTAGCGGACATTTCAGACTTCTAGATTATTAAAAAATTGAAATCTTGAAATAACATGCGTTAGGTCCCTTTTTTCGGTAACGATTCCACATGTCTTTTAATGCTGTACAGTTGCATAAGAATCATATGCGATACTGATAGTTTACTAAATAAATCTACGTGTTTAACCCAACTAATCACTAAAGGCTTTCACAATTTTCTACCAAACACATTAATATTTTCTACACATGGGATCATTTCCATGAAAAGGGATGTAGCACATGTTTTTTTCAAGGTTTCAATATTTTTAATTCAGCAAGTCTGTAATGTCCTCTACACATTGCTTCTTACACAGAGAAATGGTGTATCTACCATGGAGTTGTAACACCCTGAATTTTTAATTGTAAAAGGGTTATAAACCATAAAAGCTAATATGGAACGTTCTATACAAAAATGGGTCTTTTGGATTTTATTTTATAACATAAAATTTAAAACGATATATCTTCTGAAATATTAACGATATCGGGTTCCACAACATACCACATATGTGGGGTACCGACGTTTCAAGGTCCGATACCCCGTAAGGTTCAAAACGGCCACATCTTCAGGGAGCAGTGTCCAAATCGGTTCAAAATAGGTGCCTATGTAGAAGTGTCCTACCGCTATTGATTTGTTCTGTTCGTTAATTTTTGCTTAATCCGTTACGGAGATACAAGTGTGCAAAGAAATTGCATAATTTCCGGGCGTTACGTGCCATTAATGTATCACGAGGACGTCCTCAAAGTCAGTCGTAATACGTTAATGGCGCGTAACGCCCGGGAATTATGCAATTTCTTTGCACACTTCTATCTCCATAACGGATTAAGCAAAAATTAACAAACAGAACAAATCAATAGCGGTAGGACCCTTCTACATAGGTACATATTTTGAACCGATTTGGACACTCCTCCCTGAAGATGTGGCCATTTTGAAACCTATGGTGTATCAGACCTTGAAACGTCGGTACCCCACATATGTGGTTGTGTTACAAATAGGAACCCAATAGCGTTAATATTTCGGAAGCATTTTCGTATAGAACGTTCCATATACATATCCATAGCAACCATTAAACAACATTCAAAGGTGAGTGGGTTTGGAGGCCAAAATTGATGCAGCATTTTCCCTCTGAATGGCAACAGAAACTTTTGCAGAAGTTATGCAAGAGAGATCCATTTTATTAGCAATACACTTCAATGCAAGCGTTACATTTCTATTGCACCTAGCTTACTGGAAATTCTATAATGTATGTGCTAGGTCCTTTTCACAGAAACGATCCCACATGTCTATACCATAACGTTTAGAGGAAATAGCGACTTCTAAAGAGGTGAGGTCAGAGAAAACAATGATTTCTCACATGAGATGTGGCTAAAACTACCTTTGGTACCCTTTGAAATTCAGACTGATCTAAATGCCTTTATCATTGCTGTGTTTACAACACGCTAAACTCTGTGATGAACAACATTGAAAGTCAATGAGAAAGTTGACACAATTGGCAATTTTTCAATTCACTATGTACAAAAATTACAGCAAAGACTGAATACTCTTTGACCATGCAACAACACAACTCTTTCTGTTCAGAAATGTAAAGTAACGCTGTGGTAACAATCAAAATGCTTGCCCAAACGAGATGCAGGTCATCCACAAAGGTGCCATAGGTACTTTTATGAGAATATATTTACAGTGTTAACATCCAGATCTGTGGCCCCATGCCAGTTCCTCATCTATTACACCATTATTATATAAAATGTATGCAATATTGCTAATTAACAGGACTCAGCAAAAAAGGGAGTCGGGGTTAGATTGTGTCCCTTAGAATAACAATTTCATGAATTTTAACATATGGACTTTTGAAGGAAACTGATGACTCAATTAAATGACATGTAGACGCAGAAACACATTGAAATACATGATTAATGGTCAAACAGCTCAATTCCTATATCATTAAACATACTACTATAGCCATTACTTACTTGTAGTCAGCGATGGATGTGTAGGTTCGTTCGCTATTGGAGTGCAATGTTCACATGAACTTTAAGAATGATGAAAGCAACTCTATCATTATGCAATATTACATTGCATTTAGAATGTATACAGAACAAATAAACAACAGCCCAAATTCAATCATTGAATAGATGCAACAATAGCATATTGCATATCCAGCCACAATGCAAACTCTGACATGATCAAAACAATTTGTGTAACTGATGTGAACATATTGAGGAGTGATAATTAATATTACGCCTTTCCTTGTACTGTATTTGCATAGTAGAGAAACAGTATGTATTTGAAAGTACCGTTATCCCAATTCAGAAACGGCATAATCTATTCTATATGGCAAAAATCTCACCACCCAATATAGATAATGAATCCAATGGTTTGATGACGTTCACAATATCTACCTACCATAATGCTACTCTAACCTGTTGTTGCAGTCACTGTAACCACTCCACTGGACCCTGCACAATTGATGGCAATCACCCTCACTGTGTAGGTGGTGTTTGGGAGCAGTCCTGGAATATTCTGCTCAACCATTCCATTGGAAGCAGTAATGATGTGAGTGCCATTAGGCTCTACTGTGATGTCATAACTGGTGGGAGGGTCTCCATTGGCACCAGGAGTGCAGGACACAACAAGTCCATTTCCCATTGGACGTACAGTCACCAGGGGAAGACCTGGAGGGACTGGGGGAGAAGAAGGACTTGAATGTTCAAAACTGTTATGAATATCTATTACTGATGCTACCTCATACTTCAGTTCACTTGAAAACACAACAAATAGATAGAGCATTTCTTGCTCTTTGTCACAAAAATGACTTAAGCATGTAGTGTTTTGTCCCCAGAGTAAAACATTAGTACCAATTCGTCATTTGCCAGTTACCTCATGATCGTGGCCACGGATCAACAATAAGTGTGATTAATTAGCTGTGATTCGCAGTCCAAAGTTTGACAGTGGTCATTCCACCCCCTTCACATATAATATTTTAAATGCTCTATAATATGTAACAATTTCGAAGAACTACAATGTATACTAATCTTACTGTGGTAATAAAAAGGTTTTTTCAGATTACATGTAAGGAATCAAAATTCTGTCATGGCATCTTTTTAAATTCCAAAGTATTCCATATTCAAGAGTATTGTGTTCACTTGCAGACAAAGGTAACAGAGTGACATAATAACTAGGCTACTTGTATCAATAATAGCTTGTCTTGTGACTATTCTTCTGCAATTTTGAAACATATACACATCTCACGTACGGCATAAACCTGGTGCCTCAAAAAGAGACAGTATACTATATTCAATTATCCGCTGCAGATATTTTCTTTCATAACACACTTCCTACTATTCTAAGAGCATATGTGTCATGTGTATATGTATACAGTGGCCAGGAAGGTCACATATCAAACAGATAAGTTAGAATATACCCAGAGCAAAGTGTTGGTTTTCAGTAGCTCACTTTGCAGCAGGACAAAGCATGCAATTAAAAGATTGTCCAAATGTGATGGTTGTGTTTGTTAGATTGTACTTTTATACTGACATGGCCTGAAAAAGCATTTTCATGTTCAGCCAACACTTTGCCAGAACTGCTTATTACGTTCCAGTTATTACATGTACATGTAAATAGCAATTGAAAACAAAGGTTCTGAGTAACCCTGTGCGGAATGTAGTTAAGAGCTCAAATTTATTTATAAATACATCTTGACGCTATAATTATATTATAGCTGCAAGTTCGTTGGCTTAAGTCATAGTTGGGTGAGAGGAACTGTCCCGGTATGTACACTTTACAGGGCAGTAATTTGGATAAACTAATGTGACTGGAGGTCTGAAAGTAACACATTAATACATGTAGATAGGTCCCTAGGGTATGTGCATAATTATATTTATAATCATTCTAAAGGTCTCAAAAAATGCCATCAAATGCATAAAGCTTTTTCGCCTGTTAACTGGAATGATTCAACGCTGCATTACGTGATGCTTCAATGCTATCATAACATCATGCTATTTCAAAATTCACTAATCTATGCGCCAAACGGCAAACTCTTAAAGCTTCTTTGTTTTTGATGAGCTCACATTTATAAGATCTATAGGATGGGATTGTTTCCGTGAAAAAGGACCTAACGTATACATTATAAAATTTCCGGTATGCGCAAACTCTTGCATTGAAATGTATGGCTGATAAAAAATTCAGAGCCTTACAACTCTATGACAGATACTCTGATTCTCAGTGTGTAAGAAGCAATGTGTACAGGACATTTCAGACTTCTAGAATATGAAAAAATTTGAAATCCTGAAAAAGATAAGTTAAGTTCCTTTTGCGGAAACGATCCATTATACATAAACCCTAGGGACCTTCTGATAGTAATGTATTTCATTCAGACCTGAAGTCAAATTATTTTGTCCAAACCCATGAAACACCTACAACTCAGGACTAATCTTCCCAACTTGACTTAAGCCAAAAGACTTGCAGCTAAAATTGATACACTCAAGGTGTAAAAATATATTTGAGCCTTTAACTACATTCCGCACAGGAGTGGTGGTTGAAAATAGCGCTTTGAGCCTTGTTTATTGCCAATTGCTAATTCCATTTAATAACTGAACATAGCAAACGATTCTTAAACAGACGTATTGGCTGAACATGAAATGCAATTTTCATGCAGTAGATTCAATGGTTCAGAAGTTACAATCAAAAAACAACAACCATCACTCTTAATTGCATACTTTCTTCGTCTTGCTGCGAAGTGCTACTGTGTTCTAACACTTTGCTCTTATGCAAACCATGAGTTTGACCTTCAGGGCCACCACTGTACACATGTACAGTGCAGCATTTGTAAACCAGACATTGCATGATAAAGGTCTATAAGCTTACTTGTAATTGATATGACGTGCTGGTATTGTAAGATTTCATTGCTGTAGCAGGAGATATTTGTTCCATTTAGCTGAAGTGCAGCTACAACAGACAGTACTGAGGTTGTACACGCCATGCCAAAAAGAGGGACCAGATTGGTTGCAACAAAAGGTCCACATGAGTCATTTTTAGAGCCACAGTCAGTCCCAGGAGGCTGGCTTAGAATGATGTCATTGGATGGACAATATCCTGGAGGGACTACCCATCTAGTGACTGGACCAGGAGTAGTGATGTTACAGCTGATTGTCAATGTGGCATTTGGACACGTTTGTGCTGATGCTGAAATGAAAAGTGGCATAGGTACTAGTGATACGTCATGGATTATAAAACAGATCAACTCATTATCAATTATAAACATTTGTTGACACCACTCCCAGATATATGTAGTATAAAAGAATTTACACACAACTGCACCTACAATGTCATAATTAAAAAGCATTCCGCATTTATTATATGCACTGGAGCTACCTTTTCATATGTAAGGATTCCCCCACATGCAAGCATACCTCCAAAGCAGGCGACAGTGGTGTACAGTAGGAGAAGTACAGTTGACCTGCAAGCATTAATAGAATAGATATGATTTATGGGTTTCATAAGTTATCTGTATAAACTGTAAATGTCATTTTACAGTAAGAACTATGTAGTTTGTGGCAGCCAGTTTATTAAATTGGCGCCATGATAAGTTATTGTGTTTTACATTTCTGCCACAGAGCTTCATTGACCTTCGTTCGGCGTTTTAAAGGGGTTCCCTTCAATGCACAGCCACATCGCTTGCCCTTAGGGTAATTCTTTTGGCCATCCTCAAAGTGACTGTACGCCTCCTTTGAGGTGTGTGGTCACTCTTCCCTTGAATCTCGTTGTCATGAGCATTGTTGTCACATATGTGTAGAACTGATACCTAAACCAACCCATGCATGTGCGAGTGCACGGGAAACTCATACGGTGGTTCTCGGATATGAGGCTGTTGTTGCAGATACTCTGAGGGAAATTGATCTGCTTCGCAACGGCAAATGAAAGCTAATAGTTTTTACATGGGTTCTGATACTTGACTTGTAATAGTTATAATATTACTTTGCTTATACAAAAGTACAAAGGAATGCTCGTCATAAATTTACACTTTAAAACAACACACATGAACATGGATTATACACCTACAGTAATCATTATTCAACATAGGAGGCCAGAAGAGGCCTTACAGTCAGGTTAATCTAGATAGGATGGCTCTGCAGTTGGCTCTCACCAGGGCTATGCCTAGACGACTGTATATTCCAAAGATGGTCTTGGACTTGGGTTGGTTTAGCCTGGTGGAAAGGCAACCAGCAAGCTTAGAAAAGGCCGCCACTGCTGCAGCACCCCAACACCCATAGGTCTCGACCACAAGTGGGATGAACACCCAACCCAGTTCCTCACACTTCCTGTCATTATATTTGTGCTTTCTGTTCTCAGCCACAAGGGCTGCCGAACCTGCCGTCATGCTCGCTTCTAGCAAAACACTTGGATGTAGCATGGACGTGACGGACAAGTCAAAGGCAGCAGGTTTGCCAAGGTCCCAATTAGGTACAAGAACATCTGCAGGGCGGGATTGCGAATTGGTGTACCCAGCCCCACAGCCCATCTCCAGACGTGGACCCAGGCAAGCACGTTGGCAGAAGTCTAAAAAAACATCCCGGAGCTTATTATGGCGCGAAACCACATCCCCTCCGTGCTTACAACTGAGGGAGTGATGGCCAAAGTCATCCAAGCCCTAAGTCCCCCCCCCCCCCCCCCCCCCCCCCCCCCCCCCCCTCTCTAAGCACAATTGTGCCTGCTGCCAGGTGGAGACAGAAGCATCCACTACAGTACATTCTGAGAAGCATTGCTTCACGCGATCGTCAAACCGGGCAAAGGCCTCCTTAACTAGGGGAGTTGGAGTATTTCTACATAGGTGCACCAGTCTACAATAGCTCCCACATTATCTAAGAAGAAGTAAGGCTACTTGGGGGTCGATAGAGCCCACAGCTTCTAACTGCTGAAGTAACTTGGAAGCCTCTGACTGCTTCTGGGCCACAAACGTTGCGCAGAACACTAGATCACCTATGGAAGCCCCCAGGATCTCAAAGTGGGGCACATTGGATCGTTTCATCTCATCTGGGAAGGTACTGAGGTCACTTAAACTGAATAATTCACACTTGGTGATGTTGATGTAAAGGCCCAGTGGTGGTCCACCGTCTTGGATAATGGTGAGAACACGAGCAATGGCCGCAATGGGGCCAGCAACAACACCATCATCAATGTACCATTTGTGAAATAATAGGATGCACATTCAGGATCCTCTGCAATTGATGAGACTACCTGTTGCAACACTAGACAAAAAAGAAGGGGACCTAGGGGATCGCCTTGTTGAACACCTATTTCTGAGGAAATAGTACCCAAAGGGTGCCACAAGGCAGGATGCTGACCGTAGCACCATGAGGACCATGGAAGTAGCTCCGGAAAGTGAATCTTCAGGATTGCAAAATCTGCATCATGCCAATGTTCATCCACACAGCCTCTCAGACCATGAATGATCTTCTCTGCTCCTGCTGGAGTAACTACCCCAAGCTGAAGAGGAGCCAGGAAGTCATGAGCCTTTTCCTTGGGGATCACGCATAGGCATTTCCCAGCCAGACGCCTAATGGCTTCTCCTACTGCAATGGGCCGGATGTCTGGGGGGCAGTTGGGTTTGTTCTTTTCCAAGGCCACCAGGTTACCCCCTGCAAGGAACCTAGCCACTTGTACAGGAACCTTGCCAGAGATAAGTAAGTTGACCACATCCCTAAGCACTGCGCTGATCGGGAACTGAAGGGGAACTTCTGCTGCTATAATGATTATTTTTTATATATACGCACTGAATCTATTTAAATGTGGGGTCCTATTTCACTAGGGGGTACCAAATTGCTAGCGAAATGCTCCAAATCACTGGGGAAATGAGGCCGGGGGAACCCATTTAAAGGGGGGACCCGCATCATGGAATGAAGAAATGTTAAAAGTAGTACAAATGTTTATCTGTCAAACACTGCCTGAGCACGACAACTGTACGCTGTACGAATGTATGCTAATGGTGTGTGTTTGGGGTGAAAACTAGCTAACCGAAACAATAAAAAACAAAAACATTACGCGCAGATATTCGGTGTTCCGTATTCTTGTTGATTAGTATTCTAGTGATAGATATTGCATGAGCGCCACATTTTGAAAGCCAAAGCTAATGCATCGCACACTACCTAGTACCCATCATTTGCAATCTGACAACAAATGCACTACACTACTCTAATTAATGCGTGGAATGAGCGCAAGTCGGCAATGTGCTTATGGTTCGTGTATCCCATAAGCATGGACTAAGGACCATCGGAGGACCATGCTTCTGTCTGAGGAAGTCACACAATCTTCGTGTACGTTCCTAATTGGTGCTAATTTACAATCAAACAAAAGCAATTAGCTACAAGAAGTTCATAGAAATCACAAGCCATGCATACCAGGATGATCTATCTACTCACGGGAAGTGCACCTGTCGAATGATGCCCAACATCTTTTAGAAGAGGTGTTCGTACTGAATGTGGTGTGTCGCGTCTCGTACCCGACCCTTACAGTAAACATGAGTCATTAGAAATCATACATATGCGGGGGCGATGGAATTTTAAGTGCTGAATAAGTCATAATCTCATGATGTTCATTCGGATGTGAACAGATATATTTGAAACCATACAGCGTTACTGTGTGCATGTAGATAGCTAGAAACATCCATATTGGATTTGACCCCGACTGTGAAGTCATTAAAAACACGCGACTTGCTTCTGTAACGATGGCAACAGCTGTACGCATGAGCAACACTACTAGCGACACAGAGAACTGTAGTGCCGTGTGCATTAAAGAACAATAGTTGGCTGGTATATAATTGAGTGTATTGTATCATTTGTATGCGTAGGGTGAG
Organism: Ephydatia muelleri; assembly: GCA_013339895.1. Lineage (NCBI taxonomy): Eukaryota > Metazoa > Porifera > Demospongiae > Spongillida > Spongillidae > Ephydatia > Ephydatia muelleri. The sequence goes on from JABACO010000005.1 coordinate 5,551,506, forward strand.
AAACTATCATAAAGTTTGTAGTCTGTTTGGGACTGGGAGTGCGCTACAATTGGTGTCAGAAGTGGGATGGCTGAAGAAGAGAACATGGACACCTCTGGGGACCCGTTTCTGCGGGAGCAACCACTGTTGTTGAAAGGGTTGTCTGAATGTCGCTTCGACCGCCTCCACGCTTTGGCGCTAAAGGCGATTGGAAGTGTGGTTATCAAGATTTGAAATGTATGCTACTCAGGCGAAGATTGCGAAGGATAGCTGGTCAAAGGAACTACTGTCGCTGTTAGAGGACGAGCCTTACCGCATTGTTACGCACCACGGGCTGGCTCAGACGGGTGACTATGACGCGGTATGTGATTGTACAAGTAAATAAAAACATTCTCTAACGAGAAAGTTGTTGGTATATAGGATTGACCAATGGTGGTGTAAAAAGCACGGAAACAAGAGTGACAGAAATTTGACTGGAAAATTGAAATAGGCCTATATTTAGCCCATTACTCTGGCATGTACTGTTACAACGTTAGTGTGCTAAATATAGGCCTATTTCAATTTTCCAGTCAAATTTCTGTCACTCTTGTTTCCGTGCTTTTTACACCACCATTGGTCAATCCTATATACCAACAACTTTCTCGTTAGAGAATGTTTTTATTTACTTGTTTCATCAGTTTTTTCCTCTGGCGTCTTTATAAGTGGTCACAAATTGATTTTAATTTTCAAAGGGAGGGAGGGAGGTTTAACATTTTAATAATAGAAATTATATGTATAGGAGTTCTAAATGTTATTTACTGTTCGGCCTTGTCCTCTATGTCTCCCCCAGCCTCTTCTATGGCCGCGGCGGCCTGGTTCTGGCCATGGGAGCCATGTGGGTGGTGGTGGCAGCGGCCAGGGAAGCAGCAGGCGAAGTGGTGGTGGGGGCACTGGTGTCAATACTGCTTGTGCCGGTGGTGGGGCTGGTGCAGGTAGCAATGCTCCTGCCTCTGCTGGTGGCGGCAGCTCTGCTGCTACTGCTGGTGGCGGTGGGGGCAGCTCTGCTGCTACTGCTGGTGGCGGTGGGGGCAGCTCTGCTGCTACTGCTGGTGGCGGTGGGGGCAGCTCTGCTGCTGCTGCTGCTGGTGGGGGCACTGCTACTGCTGGTGTAGTCGGGCAGCGCTGCTGCTGATTGTAGTCAAAACATTGTGTCAAAAGCTTTTTTTACATCAGATAAGGAAGCCTTTTTGTGCATCAGATTAAGGATGACACCCCAATATTCAATAGACAGGTCACAAAGGACAGTTGAGTCACTTTACATGTGAAGTGAATGGTTTTGTGCAGATCCCTTACATGCGTGCTGTACACATGTTGCATGCACATCTTCCTATAGCTTTTTAATGCTAGTGCAATACAACATGCCACCTTTGGGTGGTAGTGGTAGTTTGGTGACCCCTGCGATACCGCTTCCTCTCGGGTAGCTCTGCTGCTGCTGGTGGCGGGGGCAGCTCTCTGCTGCTGGTGGTGGGGGTAGCTCTGCTGCTGCTGGTGGTGGGGATGGGGGCAGCGCTGCTGCTACTGCTGGTGGCGGACGATAGGGGGGGCAGCACTGCATCTAGCGGCCATGGGGGCAGAGAGCCAGCAGTATGATACCCATACCTAACTAAAATATCATTTTCTTCTAATTTCAATGCATTAACTTCCTGGATAGTGTTTAGCAATGACCCTGCTTTTGCTCTTCGTACACTCGCGGCCATGGGGGCAGAGAGCCAGCAGTATGATACCCATACCTAACTAAAATATCATTTTCTTCTAATTTCAATGCATTAACTTCCTGGATAGTGTTTAGCAATGACCCTGCTTTTGCTCTTCGTACACTCAGTGCTTTAGAAACTAATGCATCTGCACCAATCTTACTTACTGCTGCACAGGCAGATCTTGTAACAACCTTTTGAGCTAGCAATGGATGAGACTTACAAAAGGCATCATTTACTTCACTTAGAAGCTCACTATCCCTAAGAATAGCTTTTTCAAGACCACCATTATACTCCATTAGTGCATGAGATTTGGGTTCATACAAGGAGTAGCTATATGGGAGAAGGATATAGTTGCAGTAATTTTCAGTGGCAAATGCAATTAAATTCATACACAGTTGCAGGCGGGCTGCCGTTGTACATCAGATAAGGAAGCCCTTTTGTACATCAGATTAAGGATGACACCCCAATATTAGGTCACAAAGAACAATATACAACAGTTGGGTCACCATGACATGTGAACTGAATGGTTTTGTGCAGATCCCTTACATACATGTGTACTGTACACATGTTGCATGCACATCTTCCTATAGCTTTTTAATGCTAGTGCAATACAACATGCATGTCATGACATACCTTTGGGTGGTAGTGGTAGTTCGGTGACCCATGCGAAACCGCTTCCTCTCGGCAGCACGTTTAGCCAATCGGACAGCGGGGGTCATTCCAATACCGATTCCTTTCAGATGCCTTAATGGCATCTGAATTGTCCTCGTATTTCTGCCTTTTAGCAGCGCGGTTCTCCTCGACGTCCTCTTGATATCGCTGCCTTTTAGCAGATTGCTTCGATTCAATATCTGCGTTGTAGCTGTCGCGTACAGAGGCCTTCTTCTTTTCGGGATGATGTAGCTCAGCTATAAGGTCAGCATGCGTAACTTTCAAGTCTCTCTCAATGCAGCCTAGACCAGATGATGAATGGTCTTCACTAACTACTGCATGCTCAACTCCATCCTCACTAAACAAATCTGACAAATTGTCCCTCATGCCCATAAATGGTATAAGCTCTTCAATATTCCCACTAGCGAGTGCTGAATCAATAGCCAAAATGGTCATGTGACATTTGCGAGCTTTGTAAAGTAGCCTAGTGAAAGTCCGTAATGCAGGAAAGTGAGGCATAGCTGCCCTAATAATTCGCAATGGACTAGAGCATTCTGGAAGCTCACAATAAATAGGATGCCCAAGCTGTTCAATAAACCCAGAATGTGATATTTCAAAGTGACATCATAATGAACATGACCACACCCTGAATCAAGAGCATCAAGCCCAGCTCTGAGGTCTTCAATGGACTTTTGGAACAATGAATTTGTTTTTAACACTATTGCTACTTCTTCACTAGTGAGCTTGCGACACTCATTTGTACATTTCCATTTCAAAGGGCGCATGGTGACCTTATCCCTGTCCTTTATCTCCTCTGCCACTACACACCTACCCGTGAGGTCTACTGGAATGGCTCCATGCTGTTTTTTGTGTGTGTACGAATTATCAAAGAAGTAAGGTTCAGCCCCAGCAGTATGAAACCTATGCCCGACTAAAATATCACTCTCTTGCAACTTCTTTGCATTAACCTTACGGATAGTTTTTAGCAGTGACCCTGCCTGTGATCTTCGTACACTGAGTGCTTTAGCAAGTAATGCATCTGCACTAATCTTACTTACACTGCTGCACGGGCAGATCTTGTAACAACCTTTTGAGCTAGCAATGATGGCTATTGCAAAAAGCATTGTTTACTTCACTCAGAAGCTCACTATCCCTAAGAATTGCTTTTTCAAGCTTCACTCCATACTCTGCTAGTGTGCGAGAGTTGGGCTCAAACAGGGAGTAACTATATGGGAGAAGATAGGGTTGCAGTACTTTTATTTTACCATACATTATGCCTTATACATGTATCAAAACATTTCACCAATTGCGAATTACATGAATTATTTCATTTTCATGCAACTCAATTTTGGGTAACACTTCTGTATACAAGTGTAGTGGACCTTTAGATTGACCCTTTACATGTACATGGGGGAACTTTTACTTGTGGGAAGCCTTACTGTACATCTGATAACAATTAAACACAGCTGCAGCAAGGGGTGGATGCGCATGACTGACTTGTACTATACACACGTGTGTAGTCCTTTCTTTCAACATCAGATAACTAATGTACAATGTAACAGACACAGATGTAAGCACAAATCACCTTTTGTACAAACATTGACCTTTACCAGGGAACTGGGAAGCCTTACTGTACATCTGATAATATGTACAAGAAATGTGTTAATGTGTACATGACAGGAAGCCATGAGCAACTTACATTAGCACGTAAGAAAGCAGCCCTTAGACTTTAAATGCTACATACAGCATGCTATTTATAACATACCTTTGGGTGGTAGTGGTAGTTCTACGACCCTTCCAATACCGACTCCTTCTAGCTGCCTTAATGGTAGCTGAATTGCCCCTGTATATCCGCCTTTTAGCAGCACGGTTCTCCTCGAGGCCCTCTCGATATCGCTGCCTTTTAGCAGCACGGTTCTCCTCGACGCCCTCTTGATATCGCTGCCTTTTAGCAGCACGGTTCTCCTCGACGCCCTCTTGATATCGCTGCCTTTTAGCAGCACGCTTAGATGCAGCATTTGCGTTGTAGGTGTCGCGTACAGAGGCCTTCTTCTTTTCAGGGTCGGCCTTGTAGGTGTCGCGCACATAGGCCTTCTTCTTTTCTGGGTCGGCCTTGTAGGTGTCGGATCGCGTACAGAGGCCTTCTTCTTTTCTGGGTCGGCCATGTAGGTGTCGCGTACAGAGGCCTTCTTCTTTTCTGGGTCGGCCTTGTAGGTGTCGCGTACAGAGGCCTTCTTCTTTTCAGGGTCGGCCTTGTAGCGCGCTCGGGCTTTAGCCTTGTTCTCTTGTGATAAAATATCTTCTCGTTTTTGGAGGTATTCCGCTCGTTGCTTAGATCTCTTCTTTTGATTACGCGAAGGCATTTTTAGAAAAACAACTTCACTAGCCAAAGTAAGTAACGACTAAACTGCGATATAATAGGTGCACCAAATAAATTTAGTGCCTGTTGGAGTATTTATACTCCCTAAAATTATACATTTTATTAACACCGGTTCCACGAGAAACGAGCATTTTTTTTGTAGAACACCATTTTTTGAAAAATAGTCGGAAACGGGTATTTTCCAGTTTAATAACATAATATGGTATTTCAACCCTCGCTGAGTATGCTGGCGATGTTTTTAACTTCTTGTCTAACTTTCAAACTTACCTGCATGCGTTTAAAGACACGCGGTTCATTATTTTTCATTTGTCGCGATACGAAAAATACACTTTTTTTTGAGGCTATTTTGTAATGATCTGATCATGCCGTTTCATAACAATCGAACTTATTTGTATATTATAGCTTTCTTACGTTCAGAGTATGTTCTGTTTGCTCACAAAACCGCCGAAAAACTTCCTTCACTGGTTCCCAGACCGTGATTACGAATACGTCATTGTTACTACATGTAAACAAATGTCGCTCGCTTGTTCAAGTACACATAAGAAACCCGTGTGTGACAAGTGCGATGCTGGGACTAATTGCACGAAGTGTTGTACATGCCAACCCCGTACACGTGGTCGCCCGAAGAAGGTTAGCGCAGTGCAGGAAACGCCTCAGGCTCAGCGATTAAATCCCAAGCGCCTTGCTACATGCACGTTACATTCTGCTGCTGAGCCGGATTCTGATCTTGATACGGCGCGTAATGAGGAATCCAGCAACGATGCGTCATCGCAAGAACGCATTCGTCAGGTATTAAAGCTAATGGGTTGCGATGAGTACGAGAGTTGTGTACGAACGCTGCCTAGCATCGAAATTAGGCGGCATGCAGAATGCGCGAGTGACAAGGAGATCGACCACGCCAGTATGACCCGACTACAGAATGTATTTTGGAAGGGAATCAAGGCGTGGGCACATGTTCTTCTACCTAACTTGAGACTCAATGAGGGCTCAAAAAAGGTATTCAACCTCCGATCTCTTGCTACTCCTGCTCATGAATCCACTCACATTGATACAGCTGATACCCATGTGAACACTCAAGTTGTAACCACCATCAGGGACATGCTATACGGAGAGAAACTGCTTACATCGTACAATTCCAGGATGCTTCTTGTGACCTTGGTGGATGTTCCGATATCATATGTGGCATCTCTTTTGTCTCTCAGCAAACACTATGCAGCTAGGTTGATGTTCCAGGCTAAGATTGACAAGGCATACTTAGATCATGGCATTAAGATTCAACAATTCTGCAAAACACACTCTCGGGTTCCTAAGGATGTCATAGAATGCGCTGTTGAATTCATCTATTGTGAGGAAAACATCAGCAGGTTAGCATGGGAGGCTAAAAAGCGTGCTCCAAACAAAAGCCAGAAGTGGAGGAAGCTCGAGAATGTATTTGCCATGAGGTCTCTTGTTTTGAAGAAAGACATAGCCACAATGTATGATGAGTACGTTTCCAAGCAAAATGATGCATTACCTGGAAAGGCACACATAAGCAAATCGCTGTTTTACACCATTGTGAAACATATCACCGGTGGTGGTAAACAACAAGAGGCACGTGCTGGGGTGGATTACATCAAAGTAAATTTTCACATTGATAACTTTATCATTGTAGATAAAGTGATCGACGCACTTGCACCACCATCAGATATAGACCAGACGTTGCGAAATGAGCTCTGTGGCCTCCGTAAAGATGTCTATACCTTTCTTAGCTACGGCTATGCCTTGCATGCAAGAGAAGGGGTGAAGTCATCAGAGATACATGACAACATGGAACATCAGTCTCAAGAACATGAAGCTTTGCAATTCAAAGCATATCAAGAGCTGGAAGAGTTGGTGTCACAGCCCGAAGATCTTGACCAACCAGCAATACAGGAGGCTATAGTTACCATGGTTAGAAGCCAGCTCAACTGTTGTGCTCAGGCCAATGGATCTGTGGTGGACCAGAGCAACAGTGCTACAACACACTCTCCTGTGTTTGCATTGGACCTGGTACCAAACAGGAAGCCCAACAAAAACCCAAAAGCTGGTGGTCGTCTTGAGTGCAGTGCCTGCCGAAGTCCTTTCCTATTCTTTGATAGGTTGAGGCATGTGGCTGTGACCAAACTTGATGTAAACCCTACCAGGCTGCCTGAAATAGCAGATTTACTTCTTGCCATACACCAATGCGAGCGTCGTTCATACAGGTATATGGCTCACGTAATGCAAGCTGCTCAACAGGCCTACAAAATGAAACTTGCCATTGCTGAGATGGACTCGAATACCGCCTACATAGTGTATGACTTCAAACAGAAGTTTCTAGCAAAGGGGTTTCGAGAAGGAGGCGACTCCTATTATGGTAAAAAAGGAATGTTGTGGTGGGGAGCTGGTGTTTTCATAAAGTCTGCCACTGCACAAGAGGACGTGACAAGCAGTCCACCTGCAAGTACTGATAAAAACTATGTGGAGATAGATTTTAGTTCAGAAGAAACACGTTTGATGAATCAGTTGGAGGCTGTGCAGAACATAGAACAGGATGCTAATGTCGATGAAGGTGATGGTTGTGCTCTGAGTGAGGATGAGGCGGCAAATTGTGAAGAAGATGAGCATGAGTGGAGTGAAGGACATGAATGTATGTGGGAGGAGGAAAGTGAACAGAAGTTGGATGAGTTTATTCAGCTTGAAGGAGATAGGCATCAAATGGAGGATGAGGAGGGAATTCAGTTTGATTGGGATGAAGGACAAAGGTATGAGTGGGGTGAAAGAAGCGAGCATGAGGTAATATCTGAGCAAGGGTTGGGAGGTGAGGGAAGTAAGGATCTGGTGAGAGGTAAAGGAAGTGAGGATGAGGTAGGGGGTAAGAGAAATGAGAGTGATGTATGTGGTGAGGGAAGTGAGGATGATGTGTGGGATAATGATGCGGTATGGGGTAAGAGAAGTGAGGATGAGGTAAGGGATGAGCAACAGTTGGGAAGTGAGCAGGGCAGTCAGCATGACATGGGGGCTGATGTTGAACAAGAAAATGACCAACAAATTCTGCACTTCTTTGATTGTATTGTGCAAGGAGAGCAGAAATGTGATAGCAATATTGTTCTCTCATGCTTTGAGGCTGCACTGCATGCTTTGAGGTGTCAGTTTCCTCATGTGAAAAAGTTGATAATCCAAAGCGACAATGCCAGAAATCTGGCTGGAAAGCAAACAAAACTACTTCTCCCTCACGTCTGTTCAGCTGCTGGTTTCAAACTAGTCGCATACTACCATAATGAAGCTCAGAGTGGAAAAGATGTATGTGACACTCACTTTTCTCACCAACAGACACACCTTGAAGCATACTTGAAGCACGGTGATGGTGGGCGGAAGATATCTACTCCAAAACAGCTGGCAGTGGCCTTGATGGAGAAGTCTATCACCAACACTACTGTGCTGCTGATAAAACCAAACTTCACTGCACCATATCGATCTGCTACGTGCCCTTCCATAAATGGGATCACTCAGTTCTATGCTGCTAAGTATACCACAACTGTTTTAAACCAGCAAACAGTTCTTTTTTACAATTGTCTTGGGCAGTCAATACCATCTCTTTGTGTAAATGTGCCGTCTTGCCATGCATTCTCACTCATTACCCCAATGGGTGAATATGGGATCAATTTCACAGGAGTAACGGTGTTACTGAATAGTGACAGTGATGACGCAAGCACCAAGGTGAGGGTGGTGAAGAACCGGTACGCAAAGAGGGCAACATGTAGTAGCAACAAGGAGCTGCAGAGAATGGAAGAGAGACAAGAATACGAGGAGACAATGAGACAAATAAGAGCTGTTTATCCTCAATGTTCGCAGTGTTTCTATCACTACAAGTCCCAAAAATTGCTTGATAAGCATGTCTGTGGTGGAGAGCAGCAATGCCAGGATGCACTTAGTACTGCCATGAGGCATGCTGATAAACTTCTGGCACAAATGAACTTCACTATTTCTGGTGCTATTAATAAAGCATCTCACATTGGCGCAAGTGATGCAGTTACATTTGCAACGTTTGAGCCAAATTTTTATTCTGGATGGGCCTACGTAAAGAGGAACATGCAACCAGAGCTCACAACAAGAGTGAAAACCATCATCAATGAATGCTGGAAAGCTGGGGAGAGCAAAGAGCAAGGTACAGCAAAAATATCTGCTGATGGAGTATTTTCCAGACTTGAAGAGATGGAGAAGCAAAAGGCCATTAGATTAAGTGAGCTTCCTTTGTCAGGAAAAATTCGTACAGTGTACCAAACTATTGGCCAGATGAGACAGGAGTCCATTTCTACTGGTGGATGCAAGCGTGTTAGTTCTCAATCTGAAGGTTTACATGGTACCAAGCAGAAGAAAGCTAGAGTTTCATTCGAGGAGCTCGACATTGCAAAGGACCTTTCTTTATGGAAGAAGCCTGAACTAGAGGCATATCTCTGCCATTATGGCATGAAGAAATCTGGAAACAAGCCTGAGTTAATCAAACGCATCCAAGAGCACAAGATTACTGTATAGCTACATTTGTATATACATGTATTTTGTCTTCGCGCATAACTGTACGTGCACTGTTAACCTAGTATTCATTGTTGTTTTTCTTGCTCGATCGTCGCGCTCGCGGAGCGATGCTACTACATGTATTGAATTGAATAGCATTACAGAATACTTACGCGCATGCGTAGTTCATTGCCTCTCCTCCCCGGACCGTTATAAAATACTGACACTTTTCTAAAACTCGTCTTTTCTCTTGTGTAGTCCTTGAGAGCCATTCTCTCAGTATGAAATTAGCATAATTGGTCCACAAATTAGTTTATTCCATGTTTTTTGGCATGAAAAATCGAACAGAAAAAAAGTGTACCGTTATCGGTAAAAGCACTTACCGGGTTCACTTTACGTGAACGTAGTAAAACATACAAGGCAGACACAAAGCTGAAAATTACACCAAACATTATAAATATGATTGGATTACAATAATATACACTATTTTTAACTTAAAACACGTTTCCGACTATTTTTCGAAAAACTCGGATCTACAAAACACCCCCTAAAAAATGCTCGTTTCTCGTGGAACCGGTGTTAAGAACTTGCTAGAACTTGCTAGATGGCCATAGAACTTGCAACCAAATAAGGTATTTCTCGCTGTAGTTTCTTTCTAGATGAGATATGTGTCCAACTGACATGCTGGGATAACGTGCCGGTAAATTCTGAAGAGATTGGTACTATTGTCGTTCTTTAAAACCGTTCGTAGCTCGAGTTATACCTTCCTAAGGAAGAAGAAGAAGACGACGACGACGACGAACAATTTTTTGGGAATGGGCACGAGAAGCAGGTTCTTTGTTTGTCTGGAAGCGCATACATGAAACTAGCATGAAAACGTAGATCTTGGTGTTGTCGTTCGATTGCTGCAACGAGATAAGTGATCCGTTTCTCCGTTGTCCCTCCCGACGCGATTTAAAAATTTTAATGACATTCAATCAATCCTACATTGAACCTGCAGACGCAGGTTCAGAATTCAGGTAGCGACCTGCGCACGAGGGTGCAGAAAGTTGGGGAGACATTAATGGAGTTCAGTGGTGCTCTGAGGGGTAGGGCAGATAAAGCTTTTCCTGCGTGGCCAGCAGAACAATTACAGGACCTGCTGCGCAATCAGTTTATTCAGGGAGTCCTTTCTTCATCGGTGCAACTAGCGCTAATGAAAGAAGAGCCAAAAACCTTGGACGATGCGTTGAAATTAGCCTGTAAGCACGAGATGGTAGAGACTGCACAGAAGCATTTGCAAATGTTGCGGCAGAAAGAAGTTGTGGCATCTACAAATGGTGAGAGCTCTAATTCTGAATTAGTTACAGCTACATTACGCCGAGATAGATCGAGAACGAAGCGAAGTAGGACTCGTGAGACGAGAAGTACAAAGGTTATCTGAGAAGCTGAAAGGTGTGCAGCGGGAAGAGTGGATAATAGTGAAGAACGGGAGAAAACGGGCCCGGTGTGCTGGAATTGCAAGTCTCGTGGACACGTAAGAAAGGATTGTCCAAAGAATGCACACGGAAGAAGGCAGTTAAAGTGTTGGGAATGCGGTGAGCTTGGGCATGCTCAGCGTGATTGTTTGAAACGACGAGGTGTGGTGCAAGCTGTAAGCTCATCTATGATGATTCAGGGAGAGGTGGCAGGGAGACTAACTAGAATGCTCATTGATACGGGTTCTGGGGTAACACTAATTAGGGAAGATGTATGGAGGGATGTATTAAAAGGTGGAGGATATGGTTACCATCTAAAAGATCTTAACCACCCTGTGGTTACAGCAAATGGGCAACAATTGAACTTGATGGGTCAAGTTGAGTTGCCTTTGCATATTGGTAGCATACATACTAACTTCCCATTCTTAGTGGCTAGTCAGTTGACACAAGAGTGCTTGATCGGAGCTGATTTTCTTTCCAAGTTTAATTGCGAACTAGATGTAGGCGCAGGGGTACTTGTAGCAGGAACTGAGGCATTGAGCATGGAAGCGGATAGGAAAAGTCTATCACCAGTTGGGGTTTGTGATGTGCAACTTATTGAGCACGTGGAGATCCCTGGGTCATCTCAAATGCGAATTCTTGCTGCATGTAATGGTGGCCTGTGTGGTGTAAATGGTTCTGTATTGTTAGAACCCAATGTTGCATTCATGGAACGTCACGGCATGATGGTGGCTATAGATCTGTCTCATTTGTGAGTAAGGGGTCAAAAGAAGTACTTGTCCAGTTGCTTAATCCTTCTTCTTTCCCTATTGTTCTGCATAAGCAGGAGGTGGTAGGCACACTGCATTCTTTGGATGAACACAATAGCATGGCATGCTCGGCTGGAGTGGATACACAGGGGAGCCATAACACTAGTGTTCAGAGCATTGCCAAGTAGTTGGTCGATAAGGTGGCAGAAGGTGTTACGGACAATGAGAAGGATGAGTTAAAACAACTGTTACTGAAGTACATGTATAGTGGTATTTTGTCACAAAATGAGGGCGATCTAGGGAGAACAGATTTAGTTTACCATCACATTGTTACTGGGGACCATAAAGGAATTAAACAGTCAGGGCGTAGGTTGCCTTTTCATCAGAGGGAGGAAGTGAAAGAGTTGCTGAATGGCATGTTGGAAAGAAAGGTGATAGAACCTAGTCAGGGGTCATAGTCATCCCCAGTAGTGTAGGTCAAAAAGGATGGATCCACAAGATTTTGTGTGGACTTCAGACGGTTAAATGCTGTGACCAAGAAGGATGCAGAACCCTACCTCGCATTGACGAAACACTGGATGTCCTGGGGTCTGCACGGTGGTTCTCCTGCCTTGACCTTACAAGTGGATACTGGCAGGTTGAGGTGGCACCTGAAGATCGTGAGAAAACGGCATTTGTTACTCCATATGGTCTATTTCAGTTCCGTGTCATGCCTTTTGGTCTAACAAATGCTCCTGCCACTTTTCAGTGTCTAATGGAGCGAGTGCTAGCCACTGGACCACATGTCTTATCTTCCTGGATGATATCTTGATTTTCAGTGCAACAGTCCAACAGCATTTCACAAAGTTGCGATAGATCTTTGACCGTCTGAAACAAGCTGGTTTGAAAATAAAACCCAGTAAGTGTTTGTTGTTGCAAAAGAGCATCAAATATTTAGGGCATGTTAGTGTCAGAGCATGGCATATCCAGAAATGGCCCATACATAGGCGGTCATCTTGCTTTTTATTTCAAATTGAATTTTAAACAAGTTTATAATGTACTATAAATCGGTCTGATTATGATATATGTACTTCGAAAATTATTCCATTAACCATTCTTTAACTAAAATCAAGACAAAAAATTAATTTCTACCGCGCATAATTTATTCATATAAGTATGCCATTGCGTCATCTGCCAAAATTATTTAATAAATATTGGCAATAATTGTCTAATGGTACATGGTGAATAAATGTGCATAATAAGTTAATTCAGCTGAAGATTAACAAGGCTGCTGGCGATGATCTGAGCCAATAGCAAGCCAGGTAGCTAAGTGGAAACCTTTTCCCTAGCCTCCTCCCCCCAATTCCCATAGGTATAGACTGCCAGCTAGAGGGACACCCACCAACCCTAGCGCACTGCTAATGCATTATGGTGAAGCTATTATATTTATTGTATACAAGACGTCGTCATGGACACTTTTGACCTCTATAGTGGGTTGTTTTCACTTGAGTTTATTGTAAACAGTGTTCGTTTAGCCTGCATGCAGCTCGATGAATGAAGCGCGTAGGCTAGGCACGTGCACTGATACGCTTACACGCAGGGAAAAAAATGATTCGTTAGCACTTTCCAGTACAGCTACGACCTACGTAGGCTTCTCAGTCTTACCTAGATCGATTAACATCAAGTCTGAATGTGCCGCATTTTCAATATTTGTCTGCATGTTTGCGTCGATCAATACACGTAAAGCGCTTAACTGCGAAGCACTCTCTGGGACTTCGCCAATGGAAGAGCGCTATCACAATATATACTTACATTAAGGAAAGCTTTGTCTACACATCGGGGCGCTGCTCAGTCTACCACTAGGCCAAAGCCCTGCATCAGGGTCAAAGCACACTCCACCCCCCTCCCATGTTATGGCATCAGGCCCAACCCCTGTCTCTGCACACAGTGTGTGGTTTGTGTGAACATAGATACATGTAATGTGCAGTTAAAACATGCACAATTTGTGCTATTGCTAGTTAGCAATTAGAGTTTACATGTACTGTGGCTGCACCAATACGTATGTCTGGTATGCTTTGCTTCACCTCTTCCGAGGTTCCAAATGGTGTCAGTGGGAAGGCCTGTTCTGGCAGCTACTGTACATGGCTGCACCAATGTGGGTGTTATATTTGGCTGGATTGTAGCCACATAGCTCCACCATACCAGGGGTAGAAAGGTGGAGCGGAAGCTCTTAGATGTGAGTGTTCTCCCATCTTTGAAGTGGAAGAGGGGTGAGGAGTGAGTGGAACAGTGACAACATTCTCTGTAGGCCTCCATTGCTGGAACTGGACACATGTGCCTGCCTTTGGTACGCTGAACACACCTGCCCATCTGGTTGGTTTTGGACCACTTGATGAAGAAGTGCATGCCCTCCGGACCAGCAGACATCTTGCCTGGTAGGTTGGAACCTAGTGTCAAAACTCTGATTGAGTAAATTCACTGAGCCTGAGGTGGATGACTCCAGATGGTCAGTCTCAACATTGGGTTCCTGAACCCTGCTGTTCTTCACCAGTACAAAAAAATAGATACAGGATTGTCATCTCCATAGAAACAGTCCCAAACAGACTTTTAAAACAGAGCTCTCTTATTGAACCCTATAGAACAACAAAGTACCAGGACATTATGCAACAGACTAAAATGCCTCTACCACTAGGCCAAAGGCTTTGCATCAGGCCACTCACCCCCCTCCCAACATGTACTTGATTGTGAAGTTTATGGCATCAGGACTAATGCTCCCATGCATGCCATCACCATCGCTGCACACAATGTGTGGTTTGTATATAGGTGCTACACATATAAAGTGTGTGCTTTTAAGACATAGGTACACAGTTTGTTCTCTTAGAACTGGAAGTTACCAGGCAGCCTAATTAGCTAACCACAGTTTACATAGCATACAATGGACCTACTACATAATGAAATTATCTTCAAGGGCCATACAATTGTAATTCAGTACATGCATGTACTTGTGCAAGGGTCCAGGTTTTAGTCAACTTCAATTCCATCTGAATCATCTTCACTCTCCTCATCTTTGCCTACGTGTTCATCACCACCTGTACCACCCTGGACCTACAATGTACCTAACTGTACATAGGCCTATACTAGTACCCTGGACCTACATGTACATGTACCTACATAGGCCTACCCTGGAGCTACATGTACCTACATAGGCCTACCCTGGACCTACGTACCTACATAGGCCTACCCTGGACCTACTGTTCTCAGAGAAAAACTGCTACATGTACTTGTACCCCAGGCAGTCTAACATCAGATTAGGCTAATCACAGTTTATATAGCACACAATTGTAAGGTCAAGCTAGGTCTATACTAGTACACACTTGTAAGCAACACAAACACACACACGCACGCACACGCACACACACGCACACACAGTACAAACACACACAGTACAAACACACACACACAGCTCATAGTCTTACTCTGTTCTGGCTTCACAAACAACTTAGTTTTGCATTCAAGCAAAGGGCTCCTGAATTGTAGAAATTTTTGTCCATAGTATTTTACAACTGAGGGAGTGGGTGCCATCACGCGAGTTCGTGTCTCGAAAATGTCGCTTCGTGCCACGACTAACCTGATGCGTGTGAAACACAAGTATGCTCGAGTCACGCACGGGTATCACTCGTGACGCGCGCACGCGTGTGTCAAGAAGCTACGTCTGGATGGTACTGTATGAGCGATTTATACAAACGATCCCGATCGCATCGGGTAAGATCGCATAGTAACTCAACTGGTAGAAAACCTTTTTGGGCAGCGCGATGAGAGGTCTGGGACCGATTTCATGCCATCAAAAAACTGAAGGAGGGCCACACTTCAACTACACAGCATAATCTGTATGGTACTATCCGCACGTGAGTCAATTTTGAGGGCACGAGATGGAGGAACGTACAGATTCAACATGAAATGCTTCTCCCGGGTATGGAAGCCGATTTTTCAATAGGAAGGCCTAGTTTTTAGTACATTTTATAGTTCTTCGATGTACTAGCTATATTATTTTCAAATATCAAAATCGTAAATCGTAAAGGTATTGACACAAATGACCGTGGAATATTGTAATGAGAAACCCTTCTCATTGACTACCTGTACATTTGGGGACAATGTTATGACAATCGTAGGGAAGCCCCAGCTTAAATAGGAAAAATACGGCGACACCACTAAAAATCATAACAAATGTAGTGTACTAACATTTTCAAATTTCAAATCCTGGGAAAAATCTGGCGTCCTTGGTATACAACTAACCCATACATTGGTATGGGAAGGTATACGGGAATATTCGGTGATTCGCAAACCGCGAGTAAATTATTCTGACTTTTGACCGCTCATTTCTGGATATGGTATTAAGACTGATTCAGACAAAATGCTGATGCCTTGTCCCGTATGCCTTGCCCTCAGTGTCAGTTATCATTTCCGCAGGTTTGTACGATGCAATAGGATATCTGGCTGCCATGTTGGACTCTGGATGAACTTGCTGAGAAACAAAGACAGGACTCCAGCATTGGGCAAGTTATTCCATGGATGGAAAATGATGTATCCCTCAGGTATTTCCAAAGTACCTGTCTTCGCATACCCAAGCATTGTGGGCTCAGTCTTCATATTTGGTTTTGCAGAATGGGGTGTTGTATAGGTGGTGGGAAGATGTTCCCTGCAAGGGGCTTCATAGAAGGTTGCAGTTAGTTCTCCCTCCTACTCTGGTCCCGGTGCTATTAGAAGCCTTACATAGTTCAATAAGGGGAAGTCATTTTGGAACTAGCAAGCCCTTGCAAAGGTGCATGAGCATTTTTATTGGGTAGGGCAGCACAAAGATGTAGCTGCTTCGTGTTCTGGTTGTCTATCCTGTGCATCCACCTGCTAAACTACGTGCACCCCTGCAGCTTGACCCTGCAGTACGGCCGCTGCAATGTGTGGTGATGGATATTATGGGGCCCTTACCTGAAACCTCGAGAGGCAACAAGTATATTCTTGTTATTGCAGATTACTTTACTAAATGGTCGGAAGCCTACCCAATACCTAACATGGAGGCAATAACTGTAGCTAAATGTTTGGTGAATGAATTTATTTGTCGTTTTGATGTGCCTGAGCAATTGCACGCAGACCAAGGTAGAAACTTTGAAAGCAAGGTCATTAAAAACATATGTGATTCGGAAAACTCGCATGTCTCCATATCACCCCCGGTCGGATGGGTTAGTTGAACGATTTAACAAAACACTGTTATGAGCATTGCAGTTGTTGATGCTGAACGTGACTGGGGTGTGCAATTGCTATTATTGATATTTGCTTACCATATACGTCTATGCATGAGACCAATGTGGTAACACCTTTTGAGATGATGTTTGGGAGGGAGGTGGTGCTGCCAGAGCATTTGACGTTCAATCTACCAGTTAGTATTGAGCAGGTCCCGCAGGAAGGGATCCAATATGTAGACTATCTAAAGAAAAGGTTCCAGCTGGTACATCAGTACGTCAGACAGAATGCATGCAACGTCAGAAGACTGGATACGATCAGAAGGAGAATACACGGTGTGTTTTCCAGAAAGGAGATCATGTATGGCTCTACACCCCTGCTGTCCCAAATTTCATCAACCATGGCAAAGACCGTATCAAATATTATGAAAAAAGGGTGAAGTGACTTACGATATCCGACGCCTGGCACATCCACGAAATAGATTAATTGTGCATTACAATTGGTTGAAAGGTCCCTTTTTGCAGGCATCACCTCATGGAGAACAGGAGTCAAGAGGAGAGGAGGAGATTAACAAAGAGCCACAGGATTCAATGGCTGATTTACAGGATGAGCAATTATGACAGACATGCCGAAGTCTATGCGATTGTTTTCTTCCTACCCCACTTTCACTGCCAATGATTTGAACTGTGTACAATTTTCCTGTCTGTGGGGTTATGGTGTGATGAGGAGTTAATTCTCATGGAGAAAAGGTGGGCATTGGATAAGTTAATTTGATTGCACTGTAAGAGGGAACACATGTCTGCAGTACTGAATTCATTCACAAGGAAAAGCTGGGAGGAAAAAAAGAACATAGTATTTAAAGAGTTGCCTCAATTTCTATACAATATAATGCTACCCCTGAAAACAAATACAGCCCTGGAATTATTGTAAGCTCTAATATGTTTCACATAATAAAAATAGAAAGTTACTGAACAATTTGGCATTAGTGTGTTACATAGAAGCAGTGCCAGTAGACCTTTTAAGAGGGTTTGCAGTTTCCACTCAAAGATTTGCTTTAATTGCTGTGCCGAAAATATAGGGTTGTGTAAATTATGCTGCAAGAACCATGTGCATGTTTGTGAATATGCCATTAAGTACACAGCAAGTAACAGGTGTTGAGGAATAGAACATACCGAATGTAGTTACCACCTTTTATAACTACAGATAGTGCAATTATGTAATACACCAGCTCAGATCAATTTTATTAGCACAGTACTCATTAAATTCATCACGCCACATGTACTTAGATGGCTCACTCTGGGACAGTATAGAAGTCATCCGTTGAAACCTTTACATGAGCAATGGTGGAAGGGTCTTGACCTTCCATAAAGTAGGAGGTTGTAATTTTAGCACCATTCCCTTCTGCTGATCCTCTGACCCAGTCCATTGTTCATGCTCAGGTGAGAAAATGAAATGATAATCTTACCAACTGACATTTGAGGCTATTGAGGGACGTCACACAACCAAACTGAATCAGCTATTTAACCTCACTCAACTACCTACATATACAACAATCATCGGACCCTTAGCATGAAAGATCGGATATGCGATAAACATCACGTCAGGAGTAAAACCCACAGCCGATATTGTATCACATTCGTGGATATGTCAGTAAATTAAATGGCCACAATTCCATCCTGCTCGGACGGTGATCTTCCAGCTAGTGATCGAACTATGCTACTGACAGTGACCTTGGCAGAGTCTGACATACCTGGAGCTATTTTGATAGACCGGCCATACAATGCCAGAGCTTATAGATGGTGGCTTTTGTGCCGTGGTGTAAAGGCACCAACATCTTGGAAAAGAATCGTTTGCTCTCAAAGTAAGTATTTATATATTGCTGCCAAGCATTATTTTATCATTGAATGATTCAAGATGTCAAAACTGACAAACTTCCAATTGTGGATGTAGATAGGAAACACAAATAAATCCATCAGACATGCAGGTATGAAAGTAGCCATGCATCCCAATGCCTCCATTCAGCCACCTTTGTCTGGTTGGGAAAGTCTTGATGGTTGCAATGCTAAAGCTGTGGCCTCCTAAATATGTACATGCACAAATATTTTATAGGCACCATGTACCTTTCTTGTTCTTGTGGTCCTGGCTCAGAATCACATGGTGCTTTCTGAGTACTTACTCGTAGTTACAACCATTGGGCATCTGGACATTTAGAAGTGAATACTTCACATCCTGAATATTGCCATGTTCAAGCCACTGTCACGCCATCCATGAAACCTGGTCGATATAATGTTTCCTTAGTATTGAACAGCAATGGACCAGCTACATCTATTCAGAAGGCAACTTGTGTATATACTGCTGGGTAATTTCAGTATTTCTGGAGAATTTGATCTTTCTTTCATGTCACAGGTAATCAGCTAGCTGTATACATGTTTCAGCAGTACTACATGCACTTGTCGCAGTCACAAGTAATTATGGTCAACTACAGTATACTCCAAACTCAACTGTACCAGGAATGGAAGACGAGTCAATGCCTGTCACATCAAAACTCTGCGAATGGAAAATCCAAATTCAAACCACTCAACACTCACAGAAAACATCCACAACTTGCCCGCACTATCATAGCATCCAACTCTAGCCTACACTGCATATAATGTATGATCACCACACAACCAACTGCAAACAGCTAATTAACCTCACTCACACTACCAACATGTACAACAATCAACAATTCAACCATCCAACACTCAACTCATGTTCATGCTACACAGATAGAAACGACTTACTATTACTAACCCTAAACAATGCCTCCCAACGCGTCAAATGTTTGGGAATCGGAGGATGAGGAATTTTATAGCTGGTGTTGAATTGAAATTAAATTAAGTTCGCACAGTGCACTACAGCGCGACCTCCGGCCACCGTACCATGCAGCGGCATCACCGCGCCATTCGTTCTATATATGGAATCATTTCCGCTAAAAGGGACCTAGCGCATACATTGTAACATTTCCGGTACGCGCAATACTGAGAAATGGCGTTGAAATGTAGGGCTAATTAAAAATTCAGCGCCTTACAACTCATGACAGATAGTCCAATTCTCGATGCGTAAGATAAATTGTGTAGAGGACATTTCAGTCTTCTAGAGTATACATTTATATATTCAAAATAAACAATGAAACCTGAAATCATGTGTTAGGTGGTCTCCTTTTTCGCGGAAACGATCACATGTTTCTTTTTTCTTTTTTTTTTTACTTCCCCACGCTTCGTTCAGACGTAGATTTTGCATGGTAGTCGAATATCCATGGATATTGGAATTACTGGATTCACAACGCCCGAGGTCACGGCTGTTTTGGTCGTGAGTCTCGTGACATTACGTTTTAAAATTACAATTACTTCATAATGATTGGAATTACCAATTATGCTGAATTCAAAGCAAGTTATTAACAAAGACCTTACATCGAAGACAGTTTATTCACTATACCTTGCAGTTTCTAGTTGGAATAGGTTGAGCACACATTCTACATCGCACAACATCTATGACGCATATTAGCACAACGATTCTAACTTTGAGCCAGCGCTCGCGCATATAATGTTAATGTTAGTCTCGTGGCGGTCAATTTTGCGTTCGTATTGTACGAAATCGCGCTTATAAAACGGCTACGATATATTCGAGGCTAACAATCTAAGTTTGGTAAGCGTTAAAATGAATTCTACACGCTTTCTATCAGTGAACAAAACCAATGGTTAACGATGAATATTTGTCACACCGCCGACTGTAGTCTGACCTATGTAGAATTTGCGGGTGCAAGCTTTTCATAGACCATAAACAAGCACACCAATGCACCCCTACACGGAGGAGAATTTGCAAGCCTTCCATATCAATAGTAAGAATGATAGCCCTGAGATCCCCCCCAGAAGTTATGTAACAAGTGCTGCTGCTCAAAGGATGACACCTTACAAGTGCTCAGTGGCGCCTATGTCCTCTAAATGCCTGCTGTCACTTATACACATGTATAGGGCTGCAATGGTCACAAGCCATTTTATAGAGCACGGTGGCATAAGACAGGAAAGTTGCAGCTGAAATTGTGGAACACATAAGAGCAGTAATGCCTCACAGGATAATACAAAGTCACACACACACAACCTTCTCTAGCTCCCACACAGCTGATTCCCACACAACCTTCTCTAGCTCCCACACAGCTGATTCCCACACAACCTTCTCTAGCTCCCACACAGCTGATCTGCCATTGAGGAGCCTATTTGCTTGAGTGTAGCAGCATGCAACCAATACAGCTCCCATGCGATACATTCGTTTGTGCCACCTGTCTGATAGAGTGGGTCCACTTGGCTGCTGCCCATTGCCCATGCTGTTACACAACTTCACCTCTGGAATGTGCACTCATTAAGCCTTTAAGCCTGCCTCTAGAATGGTGCAACTGTTACTGCATGATGTAATGGTATTATGCACATTGTGTGAAAGAAGCATCAAGGCCATTGAGTATGACACACATTGTTGCAGTCAAGTGAGCAAGCAAGAGATGCAACTAGTGAGTAAGGTGGTGCACACCATGCTTGATGCAAGCTGCATCCGTATTCCTACTGGGGGAACAGTAAGCTACACACATGTAAAATGAAAAGTTGGTGATTCTTTCCATTTTGATGTGTAGCCCTTGACACGTGCTCATATAACAGCTCCAAAGGCACCAGTTTCTGATCTCAGTGCGTACTCGCAAACGCCGTGTTCAAGGGCTTCAGAAAACACGTAAAAATCTTGAGAGCTCATGGTCCTATGGATTCTGATATTCTGATATCCTACTCCAGGATGAGATCAGAGCACTGACCAGGAAGAGAAACAACAGTTACTCCATGATGCTGGTATCACAGTGGATGCACAAACAATTCATGAGCTACCAATGAAGTCCATGTTTGGGATTCCATGGTACATGTAAGGCTCAGAATCCAAACAATATTTGAGTTCCCAAGTTTATGCATACCCAAAATTCATCCATAGGTGGTTTAAGCAATCTGGTGTGTGCCTTGGCAGCGAAATGAAGCAGCATGCCGTTTGCAAAGAGCTGATGGGTGATAACTTGGAGGTGGAACTAGCTCCTTTTCATTCAAGTTGTCCACAGTGGAGAAGGGCTTCATGGGGCTGCTTATGGGCACACACCAAGACTCAATAGCAAGATAGTACAGCTTCTTGAGCAGAAGGTGTAGCGCGTAAGATCTGGCTCTTGTGTGTCTTATCACAATGATGATACCACAAGTGCTTGCACCAGATTATTAACATATTATGAATATAATAACCACAGATGAAATTATGTTTAAGTGAAAGATTTTACACATGTACAAGGTACCATAATACATATGGGAAAGTTTCCGAGAAAAGGGATCTAGCGTGTATTATAAAAAAGCATAATAAAAATGCCTTACGTTTGAAATGCTATAACTTCCGAAGGGTTTACGCTATCGTCTTCCTAGTTTCAGCACTTCATATTACACCATTTCTCTATGGTAAAATACTTTTTGGGATCTTGCACTTGCTCCTTGCCAGTATTGCAACGTTCGATACCCCACCGGGTTCAAACCCGCCATAACTTTCTGTAGGAGTAATAAAATCGCTTCAAATTCGGTATGTAGGTAGAGAGGTCCTATACCTATCGATTTGTTCTGTTCGTTAATTTTTATGCCATCTGTTACGGAGATACAGTTGAATAAACTACGTGCACGTTTTCCCGCTTGATTCGCGCCAATGTAATAATCCCCGCCTCCCCATACATTGAGCGGAGCGCAATTTGCCCAAATCATTGGCGCGAAACGAGCGCGAAAATGTGCACGTAGTTTGTTCAACTGTATCTCCGTAACGGATTGCATAAAAATTAACGAACAGAACAAATAGATAGATATAGGACCTCTCCACCTACAAACCGAATTTGAAGCGATTTGATTACTCCTACAGAAAGTTATGGCGGGTTTGAACCCCTTGGGGTATCGGACATCACGATACTGGCATGGAGCATGTTCAAGATCCCAAAATGTATTTTACCATAGAGAAATGGTGTAGTATGAAGTGCTGAAAATAGGAAGACGATAGCGTTAACCCTTCGGAAGTTATAGCATTTCAAACGTAAGGCATTTTTATTATGCTTTTTTATAATACACGCTAGGTCCCTTTTCTTGGAAACTTTCCCATATGGTTATTTTATGCAGTACAATACATGATTGCACCATTTAGTGCATTTTGGGCTATGCCTGTTTATTGATCCAATCAAATCTATAATTGTTGTTTTACCATTGTGCTCGGAAGCATAATCAGCAATCTTTGGTTCTGGCAAGTTGGAGTGTTTATTGCGTTAGGTAGGTTAGCTCAGCTCTGTTACAATACAAAATGCAATGGAGAATTTAGAAACAATTGTACCATGCGAGAGTATAGCTTAAAATGTTGACTTGAAACTGCAATAGATATGGACATGGTGTGGAACCCAATGAGGTAATTAGATTTGATAATTATAAATTCACGTATTTCAACTGCCACAATGTGCTGCATCATTGTAAACACAGTGCACTAAGCTCTAAAATACAAATGCATTAGTTGACATATTTGACAAAGGCCACTCCTATGGGGCACTGCGGAAGCAGTTCATTTGGTAGATCTGTTGGTAAGTAAACATCAATCAAATGTAAGTATAATCGAAAGGACTATAAAAATGCATCTGAATTAAACCAATACATCTCTGGAATCAAGTACGCTATTTTTTTTTACTAATTCCTGTTTTAATATTGTACAGGTAGCTCTGTTGTGGAAAAAAAACTAGCTTAATTAGCAGAATGAAAAGCTAGAGGGATTAAAACCTGTCAGTGCAATGTTTTAACGATGCTTCCTTCAACTTCAAAATTAACTAGACTTCCAGTTCCATGCACCGCTTTGATTTCATTTTAGTTTATCCATTTCAGAGATGTACTATACCAAGAGGAGGGCAGTTTGCTCAATTCACCCAGCATTCCACAGCCCTCTTACTTTGTTCAGAAATACATGTCAAATAGCACAAACCAATGACCTGAATTTGCAATGGACTACATTTAGAGTGATTCGGTGTACTTTTGTAGAAACAATAATGAATGCAATACCTAAATCTAGTCCCCCACATGTGCCCACTCGGTTTGGTCTGTTGCCATCTGTGATCTGCTTCCGGTGCTCCCAAAGTCACACTACCTATATCAATTACTGTACATGAATTGAGTAAAAGAAAGGGCCACACCAACTGTGACATCTGTGCATTCCATTGTGTACATAATTGTATTATAATCTAGTGCTTTTATTAGATACTTCATGAACTGACTCTTCAATGAACTAGAGTTTCAATGAAGCTAATATGGAATGCATGTAGCTCTAAACCAACAGAGGAGAGAGAAATATTGATGTGGGAGTATAAAAATGAAAGATTGAGTTTACTAGCCACAAAACATCTTTTCAGTTTAGAATATCCATCGTCATCCATTTTATTCAATAGGTAAAAATTATACAATACACTATAATGAGCTTCAACAAGTGACACTTCCAACATTTACATACTGTGTTATGCTCAAGCTTTAAAGTCTGTAACCATGCATACTCGCATGTGCAGTATTAAAGTGTGCACAAGTGTACACTGTATTGCCAAATTCAACACAAAAAATTTAAACAAATTTACTCAGCTGATTTAATATGCAAGTAATAGTACTTACTGTCCTCTATCAGTATCAACATTCAACTACACAAAATACATTATGGCTGTTTTGAATTTAACAGTGTGCACACTTGTACACAATTTAAAATGCCAGGGCCCAGACACTGCTAGTGAAATAAAAGGAATTCCTTTACATTGCATTGGAATAGTAAAGCATATGTATCAACTTACTACCCACTTTTCATTTGCAGCCCACACACTTTGACATGTGCCTTTTAAGATGCAAATTTTCGTCGTACAATAATAACTGAAGCTGCTCCATTATCATAGGATAGGCTGCATATTTTAGGACCATAGTTCTACTACTCATCAGTGCATCAATGGAGAATAACATGTATTAATTTCACAGCCACTGGGTTTAATGTGGGGGAGTAATGATTCAAATTGTGAATGAGGTAAAGCATGCACGTGTATACACACTTTCCGAAGCAAATAGACAATATAACGTGACCTGACTCTGGCTGTTTACAAATTACTACATCATAATTCTGCTTGAGGAGTGATGGTTCATAAGAGTGAGTGATGAGTGGAACTTACGTGTGACTTGGTCATACATATCGGAGTATTGTGCTAGCAAGTGAAATAGAATGACAGACTTCTCACTTCAAGTAAGTATGTACGCTCTGTTTGAGTATGTATAGGAATTAGAGAGCTTTACGCAATTGTACTGATGGGAAATTTCATATGCATTTAGCGAGAACGTGAATGGAGTGTTGTTGGATGATTGTAAGTGGAGTACGTGATTGTAGGGGATGTGAGATGAGTTTTTAATGGTGATGTTAGGTCTCAGTGGTTAGTGTTGGATGGTTAGGTTTACATTACTATTGATATGTACAAGTGCATGTTAAAGATATACAATTTATTAAAACTGTATTTGGCAAACACATGCTACTGTGGACAGTTGTGTCTCTGTGTTTTCAACTGACATACATAGCTCTAGTTTGGGTGCGAAGAGCAGGTGGATTTCTGTGCAGACATCATTATCTTCTCAGTGTGCACTCCACAAGCACCATAACCTGAATAACCTAGGTATTCGGCAGGAAATTTGGCAAAACCTATTCGGAAAAATCAATTTTGTTTTTAAACTATTCGGAAAAATCGATTTTCATTATGCAGGGGAGGTTACACACCCTACCCTGTCCCCATAGGATTGGTCCATAAATTGATCCGTATAACAGACATCGTGACCCCATAGGATTGGTACTCTAAAGGTACACATGCACTTTACACTTGCCCAACACACTGTTGTATCCACATGGCCACTATGTTCATCACAACAGGCATAAGGCCTTAAGTTCCTATGCACTCACATTATACTTCTATGACCGGTGGAGTAGCATGTGATAAAGCTTTCCTAGGCATCATCATTCTTTATGCCTTTCCAACTAAGCTGTACCACGTGCTGTGACTTCAGTTTCTTTTTGCCCACACAGTGGTCAGCTCACACAGAATACGCCACAATGCTGAGTTCACACACCCTTATGCATATGTACCAGTATACATTGTGTAAATGAACCTTTACCATTCTTGAACACTTGCATATATACACACACATGTACATGTATACACACACACAACATGTATGCACTGTTACACATGTGGCAAAACATGATAAGACTGTCTAATAATGATGGTACACCCACATCATGCTGTTTGTGAACGTTGAGTTCACACATTCTATTCATGGTAACCGCTGTTGTGCATGTTTGGGCAGGCGGCCTCTGATTTTATTTACCAAGCTTTCTGTACTCTCTGTGTTTTCCCTCTGTATTGTTGCTTGTTGCACATATCCTCTGTAGAAGTATTCTTTTTGACAACTGCTCTATTGTTCATGTTGAGTTCCCATACAACTGGTCCTTCGAGCCCTCACTTGAGACTGAACATAGGTACGTGTAGCTACATGCATGCACTGTCCCATACATTGATCCATTTTTGACCCCATAGGATTGGTCCTCTAAGGTGTACACTTGCCAAACACATGGCAAAGAATAACATTATGTTCACGCAACATGCGTAAGGCTTTAATTTCCTACTCATTCACATTATATTTCTGTGGCCGGTGGAGAATGAAATATACTATGCAGTATCGTATAACACGCTTCTTTGAAAGTGGACACACCCTCACATCATCATCTTCATCCTCATGTAACAATCTGAATGAATAGTTACGTAAAGTAAATATACCTTTTGACACAGGTATAATTTCAAACTAAACCACTGACAACTACTCACCCACACCTATCTAGCTCCACACACACCACACATAACCATCCTACATGCATGCTCACCCCATACCACACACAACCCTTTCTCACCTGAGCCTGAACAATGGACTGGGTTGGAGGATCAGCAGAAGGGAATAGTGCTAAAATTACGACCTCCAAGTTTAAAGTCAAGACCCTTTCATCATAGCACGTGTAAAGACTTCACTGGATGACTTCTATACTGTCCAAGAGAAGAAATGATGAAAGATTTTTTAAATCTGTAATATGGTTATTTTATGCAGTGCACATGATAATTACGTAATTCTGCACCATTTAGTGCATTTTTAAGTCAATTTTATGTAAGATATAATTCCAGTGCCTTTCCGATACAATCCCTTGAGACATGAATGCTTAACTTGGACTCAGCTGGGCAAGCCACTCCCACTTGAAACTGTCATAGGCATAAATGACTCCTGGACATAAATGACTTCCCAGTCATTCACACCTAAACTATGATGACTCCTCTTAGGCATATATGACTCTCCACGTAAATTCCATACCCCCATGTGCACCTGTTGTATGGATAAGGATGAATTTAGTATTGTTACGGATTTTCTAAGTTGGAATTGATATTTCGAAGGGAGACACGGCTAGGTGCAAAGCAAAACCTTTAAGTTCCAGAGTGGAGTTCTCTACTTCAAAAAGGAATGTAAGGAAACGGTGATGAGGAAGGTTGGAGTGTTCTTTCTAAAAACGTAGACGAAAAAAGATGCAATCTTGAGTCATCACACAGCTACAACCATAAAACAATTATTGAAAGCAATCAAATGCTGCACAAAATCTTTTCCACACTGTTTTAGAAGATTTGCAATCTACATTACTGTGTCAAAGAGGGATACTCTCTGGCATTGATAAGTGAAGGAAGGAAGGTATATATGCATCTAGTAAACCAAATACTCAATGCAGTTGATATGCTCCCCTCTGCTATCTCATGTGCACTCACTAGGGAAGGTTCATTGGCATGTCAGGTATTAACTTTCTCTACATTACGGCAGATAATGATATATTTGCTTGGCCCAAGTTAATCCTGCTTTCTTGGCAACAGAAAGCAACATATAGTTTCACACAACATTGATTTATTGCCAGTTTTGAGATATCTTCGTTAGTATTATTACTAGGGTTATTAATTTCGTCTTCCATATGTAATCATTTCATGGATCCCCAATTAGTTGGTTGTCTCCTCTGTATGCATAACACCAGAGGTATCAGACCTCATGGATTCCACTGAGAGCCTGCCCCCTCTTCAACATTGTACCCCATTCACTGCAATGTGGAAGAATGGGCAGGCTCAGTGGAATCCATGAGGTCTGATAACTCGGATAAAGAAAAATAATTTGTTTTTAACTACCAACTTCACATTGCCCATACACTGTTGGAAATTGATTTCAGTCAAATTTCTACAAAGCTATCAATGAATTTCAACTGCTTCAAAGTGTTCTCAAAGTGTTCCTTCATCATTGAAGAGTACAGCGAGATCTGGAGGCACACTTTTGCTTCAGCACATCACCTGGTGGTAAATAACATGCATGCAATGTTAATTTATGCATGGGAGGGGCTCACCAAATGTGGGGTTATGACACAAATGATTACAAACATACATAGCTAACTGAACCAAAAATATTGTATCTCCAGAAACAGAATCCATTGGTTCCCGCAATTTCAGTATGGGGAAACTCTTTTGATGCTATACATAGGTGGGTGCATCCACAATCAATAGCAGCTAGAGGAGTCCTGTCCCTATTGATTTTGATCGTCTAATTATTAGTCAGAAATATTTGCTGAACAAAGGATCAAGTGAGCTTTTGTTTTTCGTTAGTCTCGTGCCAGCAATGTAGGTAACACAGCATTCCACGTTCTCTTATTCTATTCCACAATATGACAACCACAGAAAACTAAAAACCAACAGTTGAATAACATCCAGCTTGGTATTCACATGCATGTATTGATGAAGAATGATATAATGCCAAAACCGAGTCTCACCTGTTTGAACACAGAAATGATACAGAATTTGTTTTTTAAATAGGTCATTCAGTACCAAAGGTGCATGTCATGTCTTCAATGGATTTCCTAATCACTCGATATATAATGAGGCAAACGGCCAATTTGTTGATCATTTGCAATTAGTATTATGTTATTCATACATATGGGACAGTGCAAGAAAGAAGCAAGCTGTGACTGCAAAATAAATTCATAGGGTTTAAACAAACTGATACCCATGCATCTTCAAGGCAAACCTGAGAATAAAAGCTATAGGATGTGGGGTAATAGTATACTTGACCCCAAAGAGTACACTGCACAGTCTAGAGTATTGATTATGGGTCAAATAGTTGCTGTCCATTATCATACAACCTTCAACAAGGTACAATGGTGCATGCATTATTTCTATCAATCAACACAGCCACTTTCTGGTACATATTATCTCCATCATTTTAAATTTAACTCACAATATATCATTTTAAATGTGTGCTTTGACTCTTCTTTTTCACACAGGATAAGTGAGGCAGGGTCTTGAATTCCAATCACAAGTCCACACCGCACAGACACGATATCTCCATCTTCCTCCTTCCATAGGTAGTCCTCAGCAGTATGATTCTCTCCCTCCACAGTACAAGTTATTACATGTACGCTTTCATTTTTCATTGCAGAGACAATCAAAAAGCTTTGTTTTGAAGGCTTAGAATATTCTGTGAAAGCCTTGTACCACAGAGCTAGATTATCCTTTGGACCACATACCAACTGGTCACTTGGATTTATGGAAACCACCAACTTACTCTCGATGTCTTCAATGGAATACTCCTACATTAATGATGGAGAGAAACCTTGTAGTTGTTTTGAATATGCACATATGAAGGGTACAGCACAACTATGAACATTGGTGAAGACTGTGGAAGATGGTATAGATGACAATTGGCTGTGCATATTATATACTCTCGATGGCCCTGCTAACTGGCACAGTAGTTTCATAAACATATTCAAATGAACAATTTGGTCTCGAATGCTATTAAACCATGATATTACACAGTTTCCAATATATTGAATTATTATCAGAATGAAATCACAACACTGCTATTAATTACTGGTATGATTTTATTGTGAGAGCTAGATATGCACATATCCTGCACAAAATGCACATCAGCAAATGAAAATGCAAGCAAAATGTTAAGTTGTGTAATTTAAGAATGAGTAGTAGATGAATAATGGAAAATACAATTCAAAGTTTCTATCAATTGTCTATGTGAGCATGCAGCTAATACATTGTGTGTATGTCTAGAAATAAATGCATGCACTCCTAAACCACAACTTTTATACATTAAACCCGCAACTGAAATCTGCAGTGGGTACTATTGTGACGATAACAACGTATTAGCACCTGCATACCATTTTCTGGAATATAAAGGAATGCTTAGTTTCATGATAACCTTTGTCATCACAGTACAACACTCTCTCATCACAAAATAACATTGTTGATGTTAGCTTGCAAACAATGTTATTGCCTTCCATCATCCACTGGTCTCCTTTCTCACTGACATCACAGAGCCGTAGTTGAGATGTTTCATGGTCACGTTTTAATGCTATACCATTGCTCATTGAAACAATTGTAAAGCTTCCATCAGGTCCATCCTACCTGCACCATAGCTGGTCACTAGAAGGAGGTGTTTGCCTTTCTTTGAGATAAACGAACCGCTCATTGCCCAGTTGAAATACTTGGCCACGATGAGATGTGTCATTACAGACAATGATGCAGATCTGCATGAATAAGACAGAATCTTAAAAACCTCAAATATACAACCTACATGTAGCACAAGGTCCTAAAGAGATATTGCTTATATAGCAAGGAACAAAATAGATAATGGGTGTGTGTAATAAATATTTGCTTATAAATGTTACAATGTAGATGCAGTTTAAACGTTTTGTATGCTACAACTAATTTAGACTGTGATTGCCATGCAGCTTGTCATATTGTACACATCATCATAGTTAAGGTTTGCACTAGCTTCATCTTTGCAAGACACTAGCACACACGTGTACAGGAGACTTACCTTCAAGTGTGCCATGTATAAAGTGCATGATGTGAGTGCACAGGAAAGGCTTATGCGTGTGAATGTATCAGTAATCCCTCGTTGGCCTATTCTACCTTGCTCTGGTAAATCATTCATTATACGATGTATATTTAAATCACTGAAAATGTATTGCATCGACACCGACTATGATATGTATATTAGGAGGGTCTCCCGCTAGTGCTGGATTGGACACTACTTGCCAAGAAAAAATCCTTTCTTCTTTTCAAAGTTTGCAGGATCAGATAGCAGAGTTGAGAAGCTCTACAGTTACCACATCGACAGCTGCCACAGCGTCGGAACCACCGAAGGAGAAAAGGATTGCCAAGGAATTGTCGGTACGCTATTTCGTGTTGTCATGGTTATCTTGCACACTGAACCACGGCCTTTTATTGCAAATATACAGTCTGCCATCCATAGCCCTGTGAAACACCTGCACGATCAGACAGAGAATGCTACGGAGTGGAATACCTCCCTAAGGTACATGAGGTCATCAACATGCATTACTGATATACTGCATGATGAAGTTTCACAGATATTGCAAACCGGCGTGTAACAGATGAAGTTGTGACTGCTTGTCAGAGCGACAAATTTCCCGCTGCTGTCGTCCGAAGTATGCCACGCATCTATTAGTATTTAAACTCTTTTTCCGCGGTATACGTACGTTGTATCATTCATGCAGAAGCCGCTAGGATATACTTCGCTAGCTTAAAGCGACGCTCGAAAATGGTACTGGCTGGAAAGCTGGACGAATCCAAAAAGCGGCAGCGAAAGGTCCAGCGAAAGCACAAGGTGAGTCATATAGTGCAATCTAACATTGAAATTAATACATCTTCCATTTTTATAGAAAGCACATAGCAGGATGAACGCCTGCACCACTTCCACGGAGCCTATTACTGCCGAGGAGAAAAACGAGGCAACAAAGATCCTCACCGTAGACTTTATGTCTTCCGAAGAAACAGGGCAGGAGACAGCTGGGAGCGATAATGAACGGGCGCCACCAGTTACCATTTTCAAAATTCGTCCATGTCCTTGGCGGAGCGACAGGGCGAATTCCATCATCGCCAGCATGGACCGAAAGGCCCAGCGCAGGAGCTCAGATAGAGCAAAGAAGATGTGCCACAGGGAAAAAACGCGTCGAATCACGTTATGATTTTCAAATGATTTTTCACTTACATTCTGTAACAGAATGTAAGTGAAAAATCAATTGAAAATCATAACGTGATTCGACGCGTTTTTTCCCTGTGTGCCGCAAGCGGTACAATGGCGATACGTCAACTCGGCAACCGCCTCCATCTGCTCCTGCGTGGGCCGTAAAGGAACTTAGCTAGCTTTGCTCTTGTGTGTCACTGTGTTTATATGTATGCATAACAATGTGGTAGAAGATATTAAAAGTTTAGCGCAATCGTTAAATTTATAACCAATAGCTATAGGTTTGCAATAGGTATCACAGTGCCTAAATGTAACGCCATTTACTCCAGCATTTACGTGCAAATGTGAGTAAATTGCACATATACCATGTTTACATACCGGTGTAAACACTGTGTAAATACGACATTTGCAAAATTGTAAATAGATGTCAATGTAAGCAAATGTCACATATACATCACATTTACATAACATTTCCATACGGTGTAAATGCACTGTTTCATCCATTGACTGTTCTTCTTTGGCACACATTATTGTGTGTGTGTGTGTGTGTGTGTGTGTGTGTGTGTGTGTGTGTGTGTGTGTGTGTGTGTGTGTGTGTGCGTGTGTGTGTGTGTGTGTGCACGTGTGTGTGTGTGTGTGCGTGTGCCGTGGGCATGGTTGTGTGTGCAAGTGTACAGTAGGTGTGTGTGTGGCAGGTAAAAATGCAAGTGCGTAGTGCATGTTCATGTGCTATGTGAGCTGAAAACTGAGATACATGTATAGCATCCCTGCAGTGTAGTCGAGTGGGCATGGCAGGAATGAAGTTTAGCAAGCAAGTGTGGAAAGCTTTATAATACACCACTAGGGAAGGGTGGGTTATGCGAGTTAGTAGGGGAAAAAATCCTTACGCGCGTCCGAGACGTGGGAGGCGGCATCAACCATCAGGCTGACAACCATTCACTTGGATCCATTAATTCGGTACGATCGTCATACGAAGTGAACTCGTCTTCTTTGACCCATATACATGTAGCTATAGACTCAGACAAAAAAATAATAAACCAACAAAAAACACTGAGTTGCGAACAGCTATAACTTAGTTGAAGGCGGAGAATGCAAGTCATGTGGAATGGGGGAACTCTGGTTGCCTGTAATTAATGGCGCAAATCGAGCAAGAAATGTGCATTAACTTTGCACACCTGTATCTTTGTAACAGATAGAGTAAATATTAACGAACAGAACAAATCAGCAGGTATAGTATAGGACCCCTCTACCTACAAACCGAATTTGAAGCGATTTGATTACTCCTGTTGAAAGGTATGACCGGTTCATACCCTGTGGGGTATTGGACGTTGCAATACTGGCACGGAGCAAGTGCAAGTCCCCAAAACGTATTGTACCATAGAGAAATGGTGTAGTATGAAGTATTAAAAATAGGATGCTTATAGCGTTTACTGTTCGGAAGTTATAACAAGGTAAACGCAAAGGATTTTTATAACATTTGGATCACGACATTTTGTCGTGAACTGTTTCGTTTATTAATAATATGATAATAATAATACATATACAACAATATACAGCAATACACAATACTATTATTATCCCTATACTAACTACACTGCACATATAAATCTAGCTGTCTAAATATAACTAAACTAAATTACATGTTCTACTGTGTATTATATTTTATATTATGCAAATTTATATTATTATTATCATTATTAAACAATCCTCTGTGATTTTCAATAAGTGTGAAAGTAACCAATTATTTACATGAAGACCAAATACTCAATGGCCTTACACAGATTACAACACACACTGACCTGACCCAATGCAGGAAACATTACTTGTGGCAGTTCAGAAAGGCATAATGTTGCTCTCCTACAATAATTGGCATTTCAGTTTAGCTGTCTAGCAAATTATAACTTACTTTTGTGCAGGTTGAAGCTGTACAGCTTCTTCATGATTTGATGACTTGGTTGGATGGTAACTCTTGTATAGCATCATGATCACCACTGCTATTATGACCAAAATCAAAGGCACTCCAACTCCAACACCAACTCCAATGCCAACTCCAACGCCAACTCCAACTCCTACTGCAATGCAAGATGTGAAGAGGGTTAACAAATAGCATTTAACAATGCAACCAATATTTACATTTATTTACGACGGTAAAGGGAATTGTTCACTATTTGATTAAAGCATTATTAATCACTAGTTACAGTGAACTATACAAATATGCATTGAACAATGGGCATGAAAAGAGCATATTAATTAAAGGATATTGCCAATTCTATACAATTATGTGATGTGCAATGCCTCTCCTGGGCTAGATTCAAGGTTGGCACTACATGTATTTTCTTCCCCCCAAGGGCACCAAGAGTGTTACCTGTTTGATTGGTACAATAATACATGTTTAATTGATCATACATTATTATTTCCATTGCTAACTTATTGGCTGTATCCATGCACTATTACTTACCTGGAGTCAGCGATGGATATGAAGGTTGTGTGGCATTGTTTGCTGTTTGGAATGCAATATATTTGTTCAATGAGGATGAAAATGACTCACAAGAAATATTAAAGTATGAAGATATTAAGTTGTGTGCATTTAGAATGCACAGAACTGATACCAATGCAATACACTACATCCAAAAACAATATGATATTTAGAGTACACTCAATGGATGCATAGTAATCTGGCCATTCTTTCAATACGGTAGCATGTGACATTAATAGTGTCCTATGCAATCTATGCAGCTGACATGCAACAAGACAATATCGCAACTAATAAAGGTAAGGCTCCTTGGCTATCAGCTGTATTAATACTTTTCTCATATATATACTTGAGAGTGTGCATACAAAAAGAAAAAAAGCACCCAGCATAGTACTCTGAGAATGTAGTCTAGCTGCAGGTTGTAAATGGTTGCATTTACCATCAGCCATGCACTAATGGATGGTAACCACTACTCCAATGACTGACCATAACTGAATCCAGTGGTCTGACAGTGCTCATAATACCTACATTAGATAGGTATTATATGCTACAAGCCTCACCTGTTGTTGCATTAACTGTAACCACTCCACTGGACCCTGCACAATTGATGGCAATCACTCTCACTGTGTAGGTGGTGTTTAGGAGCAGTCCTGGAATATTCTGCTCAACCATTCCATTGGAAGCAGTAATGATGTGAGTGCCATTAGGCTCTACTGTGATGTCATAACTGGTGGGAGGGTCCCCGTTGGCATCAGGAGTGCAGAACACAACAAGTCCATTTCCCATTGGACGCACAGTCACCAGGGGAAGACCTGGAGGGACTGGGGGAGAAGAAGGACTTGAATGTTCAAATATTATGAATATCTAGAATAACCTATTACTGATGCTGCCTCATACTTCAGTTCACTTGAAACACAACAAATAGATCAACCATTTGCTGGCTATTTTTGTTCTTTGTCACAGAAATGACTTAAAAGCATGTAGTGTCTTGTTGTCGGAGTACAAACATTAACACCAATTAATAATTTGCCATTTGCTTCATCGTTGTGGCCACATATCAACAATAGACAGTAGATAGGTATTATATGCTACAAGCCTCACCTGCTGTGGTCTGACAGTGCTTGTAATACTATTGCAGCACTTTTAGTATTATTATGCTAGCCTCACCTGTTGTTGCATTCACTGTAACCACTCCACTGGACCCTGCACAATTGATGGCAATCACCCTCACTGTGTAGGTGGTGTTTGGGAGCAGTCCTGGAATATTCTGCTCAACCATTCCATTGGAAGGAGTAATGATGTGAGTGCCATTAGGCTCTACTGTGATGTCATAACTGGTGGGAGGGTCTCCATTGGCACCAGGAGTGCAGGACTCAACAAGACTTCCATTTCCCATTGGACACACAGTCACCAGGGGATGGCCTGGAGGGACTGGGGAGGAGTATCTCATAAGCTAGCAAAATACAATGGTCATGTCAAGAAAGAAACGGTCTCTCCAAAAATGTACTCCCCCAAACAGTTCCAGCCTGGAGACTAACTGTTCAAGACGGTCTTGTGGTCCACCTATATAAATCGACAAATTGTACTCAAAAATAAAAACAGTCCTCTATTTGAGTGCAGCAGCAATTGTGTTTTAGGAGGAGGGGCTGTAGCCACAGGCTAGGGGTAACTATCATCCATCTCAAATGACTTAGATTATAGTTTAGGTTTACATTCTGGGTTTTTTAAAACAGAAATAATGGTCATCTTCCCAGGTTTCTTCATCTAAATTGCTCTGGCTGCACCAAATCTAAGGTGGAACCAAACCTTTAATGACAATAAAATTGTGGCATTATACAAATATAGAAACCAAAAGGATTAATTATCAACCTCTGGGTTTACATATTTTAATCTATTATAAAGATTGCATATGTGCATACATAATATTTAAATTGTTTGAAACACTTTTGAATGTGAATATATTTTGACACCTGATGATGCCTTCAGGCAATTATATTAGTTCATTTTTA
The DNA here is from genome assembly GCA_013339895.1 of Ephydatia muelleri. Lineage (NCBI taxonomy): Eukaryota > Metazoa > Porifera > Demospongiae > Spongillida > Spongillidae > Ephydatia > Ephydatia muelleri. Next base: position 5,587,863 of record JABACO010000005.1, read on the forward strand.
AATTAAAATGTACCACTTTTTATCTCACCTTTGACAAGCAAAGTTGTGTTTTGCAATGCTTAAGCATGCCACAATACACATCGGAACATATGGCATTGTTTCTCCAAACCACAAGATATTAATCACAGTGAGTAACTTGCCATACATCATCTGACCCAGTAACTTGCCATACATCATCTGACCCCATGTTCACTTCTGGGGCCCAGACCAACAAATGTACATGTATGTATTGTGAGCTGCAAGCCTAGGACACAGTACAATAACTACAGAGCAATCCCACTTCCTTTACATCTATGATGATGTCACAGCTAAAAGTGTTGTGCAGACAATTCCTCAACCATATTATGCATGTGAACACTTCAACATCTCAATACACAGCAATGTACCCATCTCCAGGAGTCATTACAAGGCCATTGTATTGTTTTATTTCATAATCTGAATATAACAAAAGGTTAATATTCAACTGGTCAAATTGAAGTGTCTATTGTCCTGGATAGTATATTACACACAACTAAACACACGCACACACACACACACACACACACACACACACACACACACACACACACACACACATGCACATATGCACACACATGCACACACACACATGCACACGCACACATGCACACACACAAACACATGCAGAACACATGTGCGCGCGCACACACATTTGGTTTTTAAGCTTACTTGTAATTGATATGACGTGCTGGTATTGTAAGGTTTTGTTGATGTAGCAGAAGATATTTGTTCCATTCAGCTGAGGTGCAGCTACAACAGACAGTACTGAGGTTGTACACGCCATGCCAGAGGGAGGGACCAGATTGGATGCAGTAAAAGGTCCACATGTGTCATTTTTAGAGCCACAGTTGGTACCAGAAGACTGAAGTAGAGTGATGTCATTGGAGGAGCAATATCCTGGAGGGACTATCCATTTGGTGACAGGACCAGGAGTGGTGATGTTACAGCTGATTGTGAATGTGGCATTTGGACATATTTGTGCTGATACTGAAATGAAAAGTGGTGTGACTGATGCATGAAAGGTTCATCCATCATCCATTTAAAACATTTGTTGACACCGAGAGTATGAATGGACTTTACACGCACAAAGAACTTCACTTCCGCCTTATGATATTATACATGGTGACTCACACTTTTGACAACCACTTCATGCAGTTACTGCTGAATATGTTACTGACTTAGTTAATATTTGGGACAGTTCACGCGAAAATGATAACTCGCATTTATATATAAAATGTTATATAAATGCTTCTCGTTTGAATCGCTATATCTTCCGAACGGTTAACGCTATCAATATCCTATTTTCAACACTTCATACTACACCATTTCTCTATGGCAGAATATGTTTTGGGGTCTTGCACTTGCTCCTTGCCAGTATTGCAACGTTCGATACCCCACCGGGTTCAAACCCGCCATAACTTTCTGTAGGAGTAATCAAATCGCTTCAAATTCGGTTTGTAGGTGGAGAGGTCCTATATCTATCTGTTTGTTCTGTTCGTTAATTTTTATGCAATCCGTTACGGAGATACAGTTGAACAAACTACGTGCACATTTTCGCGCTCGTTTCGCGCCAATGATTTGGGCGAATTGCGCTCCGCTCAATGTATGGGGAGGGGATTATTACATTGGCGCGAATCAAGCGGGAAAACGTGCACGTAGTTTATTCAACTGTATCTCCGTAACAGATGGCATAAAAATTAACGAACAGAACAAATCGATAGGTATAGGACCTCTCTACCTACATACCGAATTTGAAGCGATTTTATTACTCCTACAGAAAGTTATGGCGGGTTTGAACCCGGTGGGGTATCGAACGTTGCAATACTGGCAAGGAGCAAGTGCAAGATCCCAAAAAGTATTTTACCATAGAGAAATGGTGTGGTATGAAGTGTTGAAAATAGGATGTTGATAGCGTTTACCGTTCGGAAGATATAACGATTCAAACGAGAAGCATTTATATAACATTTGGAACGTTCTATACGAAAATGGGTCTTGTGGATTTCATTATATAACATAAGATTTAAATCGATATATCTTCCGTCGTATTAACGCTATCGGGTTCCTATTTTTAACACAACGTACCACACCATTACTATATGTGAAAATGCATTTTGGTGTCTTACACATGCGGGGTACCGACGTTACAAGGTCCGATACCCCGTAGGGTTCAAAACGGCCACATCTTCAGGTAGGAGTGTCCAAATTGGTTTAAAATAGGTACCTATGTAGAAGGGTCCTACCGCTATTGATTTGTTCTGTTCGTTAATTTTTGCTTTATCCGTTATGGAGATACAAGTGTGCAAAGAAATTGCATATTTCCCGGGCGTTACGCGCCATTAACGTATTACGACTGGCTTCGAGGATGTCCTCGTAATACGTTAATGGCGCGTAACGCCCGGGAAATATGCAATTTCTTTGCACAGTTGTATCTCCATAACGGATAAAGCAAAAATTAACGAACAAAACAAATCAGTAGCGGTAGGACCCTTCTACATAGGTACCTATTTTGAACCGATTTGGACACTCCTACCTGAAGATGTGGCCGTTTTGAACCCTACGGGGTATCGGACCTTGTAACGTCAGTACCCCGCATGTGTAAGACACTAAAATGGATTTTCACATATAGTAATGGTGTGGTATGTTGTGTTAAAAATAGGAACCCGATAGCGTTAATATTTCGGAAGATATATCGATTTAAATTTTATGTTATTAAATGAAATCCACAAGACCCATTTTCGTATAGAACGTTCCATTTTATATATAAATGCGAGTTATCATTTTCGCGTGAACTGTCCCATTTAGTGTAATAAATCGAGTTATCCAAATTCAACATTAAAAATGATGATTAATAAACTATATCAAAACACATGGTTCATTTATTACAACTAAAATGACTAGGGTTACTAACGTTTTATTACAATTATTAACATCTTGAATTTTGGGAAACCTGATATCATGGTTCAATTTATTAACTACGTTAAATTAAGTATTGAAATTTTGTTCTATTCCACCCTTGTCATTTTAATCAAGTCAATCTATACAATACTTGACTTTAATAAGTATTGTACCATTAACATTATTTAACTATGCACTATTTGAGAATTTAAAGATATCAAGAACTGACTACTCTCAAGCCAGAATTATGTATACAAAAAAGATGCTAAAATTGTAAGACACCAAGAGTTTATTTTTATTTTCAAATGGATACATGCCACAAGCATACCTCCATAGCACGCCATGATGGTGTACAGTACGAGAAGTATTGGTGACCTGTGAATATGATTAGAATAATTAAATTATTGCAACAACATGGGAATACGTTTCACTGGAAATACATTTACTCCAATCACTCAGAAATTCATTTCAAATTGCGGCAAACATGAGCTACTGCCTTTTTGTTACTGCATTTTGTAAAACAGGCACTTATTTATTCAGTATTAAAATTTACATGGTGGAATCACAATTGTTGTCATCCACCAAACAGAGCACACCGGTAGGAGACAACACTTCACTAGTTCACAATGACTGGATATCACGCAAAATGGCAATCAACTTTTGGGGCTATGTTAATCATGTCAAAAGTGCTGCTCATTCTTAATAAAAATAATACACAAGTAACTATTATTAATATTAAACCAGCAGCCTTCTATGTTACTGTTACCTCCCCACTCACTCCTGCTACTTTGCATGATGCATGTAATTCCGCAGGTGTTGCAGCTCACAAAGCAGAGTGCCGAAAGCACTCTTCCAATGGCCCAAAGTGTCAGGAGCTGGGGTGGATATGTGTTCCTTTGGCAGTGGAATCTTATGGGAACTGGGGCAAAGAGGCCCAGAACACCCTCGCTAGACTAGCTTCCATCCTCTCGATCACCCTGCACTGCCCTAAGGCAAAGGTCTTGACAGAGATGTATGGGCGGTTGAATATCTCATTAGTGAGGTCAGTAGCTAGGGCAATCCTGTCCACAAGATGCGTTCCAGGTTAGCTTAATAAAAAATAGTGCAGGTTTAGAGTTGAACTGCAGGCCTACATGCATGAAGCTCCTAGGTGTTTAGTCTAATAACTAATACTGCTGCTGTGTTTTCCGTGTATGCTTGTAATATCAATTTTATAAATTAAATTTAAAATAATAATAATTTTTATTTTATTGCATGCAATGAACACAGGACAGTTCATAGGGGCTCAATCCTTACTAATATTAACAATAAAATAATGAATAAACTACGCTAAATATCTATAATAAAATTGTACTCAATATAGCTCTGGAGTTGGCCTTAACCAGAGTCATGTTCAGACCACCATATACAGCCGTGACATGGTTTGGTTAGTTCTGGTGGAAAGCCTACGGGCCAGACGCGGAAGGGTTCGATTTATTTGATACACTGTATTATGTTTATTATGCACACGTGGTTGTAAATGTATTGCTAGAGGTGTGTGCCATAGATATTAGGGTAGTAGTCTACTCTAATATCTATGTGTGTACCAAGTTAGTAGTTCCTATATCAAAGCAAAGTTATGGAGTAAGCTTTGTCCCCACACTTGTGCAAAGGCAGTGGCCATGTGCTTTAGAAAGTGGTCAGGCTCTCTATGTCATCAACTGAGAGAACAAATGGGGTGAAAGCCGTTCATCGTCTGTCCCGCTGTTATGTAGATAGTAACTTGCGCTGCTTTCTAGGGTAGCTTCTGGTGCGCGATAGGCGTTAGTCTAGGACATGAACATCAAACAAATGCCCACGGTCTCTATTAGTTTTTCATACACCAAAGTTCAAACCAAAGCGGCAGGGCCAGACACCTGGATACAATGACAAAGCGGCAGGGCCAAGCAGGCACCTGGGGAGGAGCGCTGCTTCACGTCATGTACGACGAGGACACGAGGTACTTTCATCCCTTGCAAAGAACAATGCATTCGTACGGGTATGAGTATATGGCAATAAGTAGTGCGTTGGCTATAACAACAAACAGAATGGGAGGAAATAAATAGGCCTATTAATCAAAACATCTGTGCGCAGGCAATTGTAGCGTGTTCAGTTTTATTTTGAAAGGAAGCGTCGCACACTACCTGCATCCCTGTGATTACGCAACAAGGCGCAATCCAGCAAGGCACAGAGCTAACAGAGAATAGTGCTCTTTACAACACAACCGTTGACGTTTCTTGGTACCGGCATAATGGACCATGGTACTTAGCATGGTGTAGTGTACATAGTACTTACGCGAAGCGATCGATGACCTTCATCCTTTTACTGAACTGCGATCATTGATGGTGTGTCCCAGCTCATACCCGTCCTTACGCAAGATAGCTGTCTTTTTGGTTATTAATTAAACTATGAAATTGTTAATCCATGTACGGTATAATGACATCAGCACATTATAAAATTTAAAAGTAACTCACTTTTTAAAATCATCATACATGTATGTGCATTTCAACACAACTGACCCTAAAAAACATCACCTTATCCTGTCCCAGGGATCGGACCATGAATGTCACAGGGATGGCCATGAATGTCACAGGGATGACCATGACTGGTCCATGACTGGTCACAGGGATGACCATGACTGTCATACTACATAATTCTGCTTGTGGAGTGATGGTTCATAAGAGTGAGTGATGAGTGGAACTTACGTGTGACTTGGTCATACATATTTGAGTATTGTGCTAGCAAGTGAAATAGAATGACAGACTTCTCACTTCAAGTAAGTCTGCGCGCTCTGTTTGAGTATGTATAGGAATTAGAGAGCTTTACGCAATTGTACTGATGGGAAATTCCATATGCATTTAGCGAGAACGTGAATGGAGTTTTGTTGGATGATTGTAAGTGGAATACGTGATTGTAGGTGATGTGTGGTGAGTTTTTAATGGTGATGTCTGGTCTCAGTGGTTAGTGTTGGATGGTTAGGTTTACATTACTATTGATATGTACAAGTGCATGTTAAAGATATATAATTTATTAAACTGTATTTGGCAAACACATGCTACTGTAGACCTTTGTGTCTCTGTGTTTTCAACTGACATGCATAGCTCTAGTTTGGGTGCGAGAGCAGGTGGATTTCTGTGCCAACTTAATTATCTTCTCAGTGTGCACTCCACAAGCACCATAACCTGAATAACCTAGGTATTCGGCAGGAAATTTGGCAAAACCTATTTGGAAAAATCGATTTTGTTGTTTAAACTATTCGGAAAAATCGATTTTCATTATGCAGGGGAGGTTACACACCCTACCCTGTCCCCATAGGATTGGTCCATAAATTGATCCATATAACACACATCATGACCCCATAGGATTGGTACTCTAAAGGTACACATACACTTTACACTTGCCCAACACACTGTTGTATCCACATGGCCACTATGTTCATCACAACAGGCATAAGGCTTTAAGTTCCTATGCACTCACATTATACTTCTATGACCAGTGGAGTAGCATATGATAAAGCTTTCCTAGGCATATGCTTGCTCAACTCATCATTCTTTACCACTTGCTGTGACTTCAGTTTCTTTTTGCCCACACAGTGGTTAGCTCACACAGAATCACCACAATGCTGGGTTCACACACCCTTATGCATATGTACCAGTATATATTGTGTAAATGAACCTTTACCATTCTTGAACACTTGCATACAAACACATGCATACACTCACACAACATGTATGCACTGTTACACATGTGGCAAAACATGATAACACTGTCTAATATCATGCTGTTTGTGAACGTTGAGTTCACGCATTCTATTCATGGTAACTGCTATTGTGCATGTTTGTGCAGGCGACCTCTGATTTTATTTACCAAGCTTTCTGTACTCTCTGTTTTTCCTCTGTATTGTTGCTTGTTGCACACATATCTCTGTAGAAGAATTCTTTTTGACAACTGCTCTATTGTGCATGTTGAGTTCCCATACACTTGTCCTTTGAGCCCTCACTTGAGACTGAACACAGGTACGTGTAGCTACATGTACTGTTACATTAATTGATCCATTGTTGACCCCATAGGATTGGTCCTCAAAAGGCGTACACTTGCTTAACACATGGCAAAGAATAACATTATGTTCACCGCAACATGCGTAAGGCTTTAATTTCCTACTCATTCACATTATATTTCTGTGGCCGGTGGAGAATGAAATATACTATGCAGTATCGTATAACACGCTTCTTTGAAGGTGGACACACCATCACATCATCATTGCCATCCTCATGTAACAATCTGAATGAATAGTTACGTAAAGTAAATTTACTTTTGACACAGGTTTAATTTCAAACTAAACCACTGACAACTACTCACCCACACCATCTATAACTATCTAACTTCTGGCTCCACACACACACCACACATAACCATCCGACACGTGAATTCCATATCCCCATGCACCTGTTGTATGGATAAGGATGAATTTAGTATTATCAAGGTTGGAATTGACATTTTGAAGGCTAGGCGCAAATGCAAAACCTTTAAGTTCGAGAGTGGAGTTCTCTACTTCAAAAAGGAATGTAAGGAGACGGTGATGAGGAAGGGTGGAGTGTTCTTGCTAAAAACGTAGACGAAAAAAGATGCAATCTTGAGTCATCACACAGCTACAACCATAAAACAATTATTGAAAGCAATCAAATGCTTCACAAAATCTTTTCCACACTGTTTTAGCAGATTTGCAATCTACATTACTTTGTCAAAGTAAGGGATACTCTCTGGCATTGATAAATGAAGGAAGGTATGCATCTAGTAAACCAAATACTCAATGCAGTTTATATGCTCCCCGCACTCACTAGGGAAGGTTCATATTGGTATGTCAGGTATTAACTTCCTCTACATTACGACAGATAATGATACATTTGCTTGGCCCAACTTAATCCTGCTTTCATGGCAACAGAAAGCAACATAGTTTCACACAACATTGATTTATTGCCAGTTTTGAGATATCTTCGTTATTATTATTATTAGAGTTATTAATTTCATCTTCTATATGTAATCATTTCATGGATCCCCAATTAGTTGGTTGTCTCCTCTGTATGCATAACACCAGAGGTATCAGACCTCATGGATTCCACTGAGAGCCTGCCCCCTCTTCAACATTGTACCCCATTCACTGCAATGTGGAAGAATGGGCAGGCTCAGTGGAATCAATAAGGTCTGATGACTCGGATAAAGAAAAATAATTTATTTTTAACTACCAACTTCACATTGCCCATACACTGTTGGAAATTGATTTCAGTCAAATTTCTACAAAGCTATCAATGTATTTCAACTGCTTCAAAGTGTTCTCAAAGTGTTCCTTCATCATTGAAGAGTACAGTGAGATCTGGAGGCATCCTTTTGCTTCAGCACATCACCTGGTGGTAAATAACATGCATGCAATGTTAATTTATGCATGGGAGGGGCTCACCAAATGTGGGGTTATGACACAAATGATTACAAACATATACATGTAGCTAACTGAACCAAAAATATTGTATCTCCAGAAACAGAATACATTGGTTCCTGCAATTTCAGTATGGGGAAACTGCTATACATAGGTGCATCCACAATCAATAGCAGCTAGAGTAGACCTGTCCCTATTGATTTTGATCGTCTAATTATTAGTCAGAGATATTTGCTGAACAAAGGATCAAGTCAGCTTTTTTTTTTCATTAGTCTCGTGCCATCAATGTAGGTAATACAGCATTCCACGTTCTCTTATTCTATTCCACAATATGGCAACCACAGAAAACTAAAAACCAACAGTTGAATAATATCCAGCTTGGTATTCACATGCATGTATTGATGAAGAATGATATAATGCCAAAACCGAGTCTCACCTGTTTGCACACAGAAATGATACAGAATTTCAAATTGTCTTCAATGGATTTCCTAATCACTCAATATATAGTGAGGCAAACGGCCAATTTGTTGATCATTTGCAATTAATATTATATTATTCACACATTCATACATATGGGACAGTGCAAGAATAAAGCAAGCTGTGAATGCAAAATAAATTCATAGGAACAAACTGATATCCATGTATCTTTAAGGCAAACCTGATGATAAGTTCAAATTCACACTATATGAGCTTTTTAGCATAGAATAAAAGTGCTCAATAGGATGTGAGGTAATAGTATACCTGACCCCAAAGAGTGCACTGCACAGCCTATATCACAGCAAAAACAGATTGATGCATGTCACTAGAAATCAATAATAGGGCACTTGTTGTTTGAAAGACGAGTGCCCTATTCTAGTGACATGCATCAATCTGTTTTTGCTGTGATTGATTATGGGTCAAACAGTTGCTTCTGCACTGCCCAATGTGTATCATCATACAACCTTCAACAAGGTACAATGGTGCATGCATTAGTTCAAACAATCAACACAGCCACTTTCTAGTATATATTATCTTCATCATTGTAATTTAACTCACAATATATCATTTTAAATGTATGCTTTGACTCTTCCTTTTCACACAGGATAAGTGAGGCCCCTATCCCTGGGTCTGGAATTCCAATCACAAGTCCACACCTCACAGACACAATATCTCCATCTTCCTCCTTCCATAGGTAGTCCTCAGCAGTATGATTCTCTCCCTCCACAGTACAAGTGATTACATGTTTGCTTTCATTTTTCATTGCAGAGACAATCAAAAAGCTTTGTTTTGTAGGCGTAGGATATTCTAGGAAAGCCTTGTACCACAGCGCTTGATCATCGTTTGGACCACATACCCAACTGGTCACTTGGATTTATGGAAACCACCAACTTACTCTCGATGTCTTCAATGGAATACTCCTACATTAATAATGGAGAGAAATCTTGTAGTTGTTTTGAATATGCACATATGAAGGTTATAGCACAACTATGAACATTGGTGCAGACTGAGGAAGATGGCAAAGATGAAAATTGGCATATACTCTTGATGGCCCTGCTAACAGGCACAGTAGTTTCGTAAACATATTCAAACAATAAAAGTGTTCTCAAATGTTATAAAACCATGCTATTACTCAGTTTCCAATGCATTGAATCATTATCAGAATGCAATCACAACACTGCTATTAATTGCTGGTATGATTTAATTATGAGAGCTAGATATGCACATATCCTGCACAAAATGCACATCAGCAAATGAAAATGCAACAAAATGCTAAGTTGTGTAATTTAATGTAACAAAAGATAGAGCTAGATGAATAATGGAACATACAATTCAAAAAGTTTCTATCAATTGTCTATGTGAGCATGCAGCTAATACTATTGATACATTGTGTGTATGTCTGGAAATAAATACATGCACTCCTAAACCACAAATAAAAAAATATTTTACACATTAAACCCACAACTGAAATCTGCAGTGGGTACTATTTTTGACTATGGCAACGTATTAGCACCTGCATACCATTTTCTGGAATGTAAAGGAATGCTTAGTTTCATTAAAACCTTTTTCATCACAGTACAGCATGCTTTTCTCATCACAAAATAACATTGTTGACGTTAGCTTGCAAACAATGTTATTGCCTTCCATCATCCACTGGTCTCCTTCCTCACTGACATCACAGAGCCGTAGTTGAGATGATTCAGGGTCACGTTTTAATGCTCTACCATTGCTCATTGAAACAATTGTAAAGCTTCCATCAGGTCCATCCTTCCTGCACCATAGCTGGTCACTAGAAGGAGGTGATTGCCTTTTTTTGGGATAAACGAACCGCTCATTGCCCAGTTGAAACACTTGGCCACGATGAGGTGTGTCATTACAGACAATGATGAAGATCTGCATGAATAAGATAGAATTTTAAAAACCCAAATGTACAACCTAGCACAAGGTCCTAAGAGATTAAGGTATTGCTTATAGCATAGAACAAAACAGATAATGGGTGTGTGTTATAAATATTTGCTTATAAATGTTACAATGTAGATGCCATTTTGTATGCGATGCAGCTTGTCATATTGTACACATCATCATAGTTAAGGTTTGCACTAGCTTCATCTTTGCAAGACACTAGCACACACGTGTACAGGAGACTTACCTTTATGTGTAACACTAAATAATCTCATATTATTGAACACATAGGAGCTACAAGTAGGATTACACATATGCATATATGTACATTGCAAACTGAGCAATACAGGCAAGATATGAACAGTGGGAGGGACAGCAAAATGTGAAGACAGATCGTGCAGTGTTTAATAAGAGAGGGGGGGTGGAGAAAGTAGAGAGAAAGAGAGAGAAGAGAGGGAGAGGGAGGAGAGAGATATACGGAGATAGATGAGAGATGGAGAGAGAGAGTAGGGAGGAAAAGAAGTCATGAAACAAAAGTAAACACAAGTATAAAATAAAATGCAGCACTGTAAAAGACGAATGATGAACATGATGAGAAGTGGTCATGGTTACTTATAAGGAAGGTGAATTGACAGGAGAGCTTGCACAAGCCGATTAACAAAGTGCAGTGCATATGTGCATGCAGTATGTGTAAAATGTACATGTACAAGCACTCATGTTTAGTCAGAGAAAGAGGGCATAGCATCCCACATTAGGCAGTGCATAAACATGCAAGCATAGCTAAAACACATGCTAAGAAATTTCCTAAGTGAGAGCTAGGGCAAAATAGCTGGTATGCAGGTTTATTTTACCCCATTTCATGTACATATGAGTAAAGCAATATATGTGTCCGTCAAGAGAACAGAAAAGAAACAGAACAAAAAGGGTGTAGGATCTTGGTGCCACTTGCTCAAGCGCTATGCCATCTTTTTTCCCCTAGGCAATCACACTTTTGCATCTGAAAGAAGAGGCTTTTTGTTTCTCTTCATCACGTGTGAATTTGTAGACAGCATATCCTGGTGCTGAAGGATGCATCTTTGCAACATAGTAAGTAATAAGTTCTGATGTATTAGGTTCTGATGTAATAGGATGCTTATCAACACTTAGTTGGGCATTAACCATTGTGAAATGGTAATAAGCAATGCATAAACATTGCCATGTATGGATCTTCAACCTTCTTCAGTAAAATAGTGTTTACAGCTCGTTCTTCTTCTCTATTACTCTGGGGAATTTTGGGCTGCTAGTAACATGAGCAATTCCATACCAGTCTGCAAAATCTCATGACAAGAATTGGGAGTTCATGCAGAGTTCCATTTCCCATCATCTGGAGGGGAAAAAAAGACTTCATGTGATGTATGACTTTCCCAGTCTGGCTGTCTCTAAAGTAATCCACAGTTCATGAGGAGATGGGGCTCCCTGTCATTTACATAGATCCACTATCCTTGCTATGGTTGAAGGAATCAGGGATTCTGTTGCTTGTAGCTTCTCTTTACAACAATAGATGCATTTAAATACCATGATGACTGAGTCTTGGCCACCATACACACACTCTCAACCAGTATATTACATCTTGATTTCTATCTGGTTACGCAGCAGACATATATGAATAATTATTAAAAGCTCTACAGCAAAGAAGGTGTTGGACAAGGTGACCCTCTGTCCATGCTGATGTATGCTTCTGCACTGATGGCCACTCATTCAGTCACTCTCAAATCCTACTACATGGATTCAAAACTGGTATGCAGATGACTCCTCCTACACAGCCAAGCTCACTGATCTCTGTGACTGGTTTGACAAGCTTTGTGACCTTGGTCCCAAGTATGGATATCATCCAGAGTCAGAGAAGTGTATTCTTATTGTGGATGCAGAATATGAAGCTGAAGCTAAATCAATTTTTCAACACCTCGGTATCATGGTTGTGAAGGGCTACTGCTTCTTAGGAGGGTTCATTGGAGATAGTGAAACTACAAGACAAGTTCTACACAACAAGATTACAGGGTGGGTGAAAAATCTTCTCAAACTATCCAAAGCTACTGAGTCACAGGTCCTATCTAAATCCATGCAGTTTGAGTGGACCTACCTACAAAGGATCCCTCTGGTTGTGAGGAAGCTTTTATTCCTATTTGAACCAACATTTCTGGCCTGCCATTTTTGGAGGTACCATCTCTGATCATGAAAGCAGCTATTCTCAATTCCTGCACGATTGGGCCACATGGGAGTTCGCAATCCAACTGAAAGTGCCAAAATTGCCTATACCACATCCAAAGCAGGCACAAGAAACATTGTGGATGCCATCAAAGGAAAGGTGGAGTTCTCTCTACCTGATCACAATGTTCTAATGTCCAAGGAAATGGCAAACATGCACACCTCCCTTAGCAGCAAGATGAAGTCACACTTCACTCAATATTGGGTAATTCAGAACTAAATGCAAAAACAAGACAGGCAATGCAATGGGCAGTAGAGAGCAAGACATCATCATGGTTAACAGCTCTGCCTATTGCTCACCATCATTTCAATCTATCTGCCACAGAATTCTACGATGCCCTTACACTTCGATACAATCGACAAATACTGAAGATGCCAGCCAATTGTAACAGATGCGGAGCCAAATCTAGTTTGGAGCATGCCCTTGGCTGCAACAATGGAGGTCTGATAACCGAATGTCATAATGAAGATAGAGATGTTATTGGCAGCCTAGCATCAATAGTTTACAAGGAAGTCTTAAAAGAACCAGTAGTGCAAGAGGCAAATGATGCTGAAGGTGTAGCTTCCCTAATCGCTGACCGAAGTATTAGAGGTGTATAGCAGCCTCAGACTCTGGCATTGTTCGATGCAAGTGTCACAGACACTGATGGCCCGTCACACTCACAATGAGTTGTTACTGCCATTCTCTCTTCTGCTGAGGAAGAAAAATGAAGGAAATACTCAGAAGCAACAGCTCTTCTCCAAGCCTCCTTCACACCTCTTGTTGTATCAGTTGATGAATTCCTGGGTCGAGAAGCTAAGTTGTGTGTCAAAAACCTCGCACAGAAACTTGCTCATAAGTGGGATAAATTTAACAGTGAGGTATTGGGATGGATAAGAGCACGACTTTCATTCGCAATTCTCAGAGTGACAAACCTCTGTCTGAGGGGTTCTCGCACCAAATGGAGAAGTACAATAGGAATGGACGATGGAGCAGGGTTGCCCAGTCTCTCTTAATTCCTGAACTTTTGTCTTAAATCATTATTGTTGTATGTTTATCTATTTATTTGGAACAGTTCACGACAAAATGTCTTGATCAAAATTATAAAATGTAAAGTTTTTGCGTTTACATGGTTATAACTTCCGAACTGTAAACGCTATCAACATCCTATTTTCAACACTTCATACTACACCTTTTCTCTATGGTACAATATGTTTTGGGGGTCTTGCACTTGCTCCGTGCCAGTATTGCAACGTCCGATACCCCACAGGGTATGAACCCGTTATAACTTTCGGCAGGAATAATCTCATCGCTTCAAATTCGGATTGTACGTAGAGGGGTCCTACAGCTATTGATTTATTCTGTTCGATAATATTTACTCTATCCGTTACGAAGATACAGGTGCGCAAATTTAATAAACATTTTGCGCCATTAATTGCAGGCAACCCGTTCCATTCTCCCATTCAACATCTCCGCCCATTTTTCACCCATTCACGTTATAGCCGTTCGCAACTCAGTGTTGGTTTATTTATTTTTGTCTGAGTTTATAGCTATCAGGTCAAAAAAGATGAGTTATCACTTCGTATGACGATCGTACTGAACCAGAGATAATATATTATCTCTGACTGAACTAACGGATCCAAGTGAATGGTTGCTGACGCATCATGACGCGCGCGCGTAAGGATTTTATTTCCCTACTTACTCGCATCACCTATCGGTCCCACCCTTGCCTAGTAGTCTAGTAGTGTATTATAAAGCTTTCCACATTTGCTTGCTAAACTCCATTCCTGTCACGCCCACTAGCTAGGTTACACTGAAGTGATGCTATAACTAATTACTTAGCTCACATGAACATGCACTACGCACTTGCATTTTTACCTGAGACCCACCTACCGTACACTTGCACACACAAATACGCCCATGCCACACACACACAAACACAAACACAAACACACACACACACACACACACACACACACACACACACACACACACACACACACACAGACTGTGTTTGTACCACCTGCACTGACTTTGGGTTCTTATTTTTCAAATTATAAGCATACATGTATATGAATGTACAGACTTGGCATTGTTATGTAAATAGCCTGTGCACCATATTCATCACACACACACACACACACACACACACACACACACACACACACACACACACACACACACACACACAGACTCGGCTTGTACCACCTGCACTGACTTTGGGTTCTTATTTCTCAGTTTTCACAAAGCGAACGTGTGCATGAATGTACACACCTGTGCACACACACAACACACACACACACACACACACATAACACACACAATGTCTGTCCCTCTGAACAGCTCATGAGGCCTAAATATAACTAAACTAAATTACATGTATTATATTTTATATTATGTTAACTTCAATTGCCAAGTATACATGACATACGAACCAATACACTACTGTACATTATACACTATACTATATATACACAATACACTCAGAAAGGAAGCCGTCCTTCACCCTCCCACTGCACCATCAGATATTATTATCATTATAACAATCATCTGTGATTATGAAAGTAACCAATTATTTACATCAAGAACAAATACTCATGCAATGGCCTTACACTCTACCAGACAGATTATAACACACACTGACCTGACCCAATGCAGGAAACATTCCTTGTGGTAGTTCAGAAAGGCATAACGTATTTGCTTTCCTATAATAATTGGCATTTCAGTTTAACTGTCTAGCAAATTATAACTTACTTTAGTACAGGTTGAAGCTGCACAGCTTCTTCATCATTTGATGACTTGGTTGGATGATAGCTCTTGTATAGCATCACGATCACCACTGCTATTATGACCAAAATCAAAGGCACACCAACTCCAACTCCAACTCCAATGCCAACTCCAATGCCAACTCCAAAGCCAACTCCAACTCCTACTGCAATGCAAGATGTGAAGAGGGTTAACAAATAGCATTTAACAATGCAACCAATATTTATATTTTATTTAAAAAGGTAAAGGGAATATTCACTATGTGATTTAGGCATTATTAACCACTAGTTGTGAACTGCACAAATATGCATTAAACAATGGGCAAGAAAAGACCTATTCTTAACATGAATTTATCTGATTTGCAATGCCTCTCCTGGGCTAGATTCAAGATTGGCACTACATGTATTTTCTTCCCAAGGGCACCATGAGTGTTACCTGTTTGATTGGTACAATAATACATGTGTAACATGTGATGCCAGACGTCTCGACATGTATATGCTAGTGTTGTATAAGTGTGTTGTATGAGCATATGTACATATAGTGTGCTACTGTGTGATTGCAATGATCTTGAGCTGTCATTGAGACTGTCCTTCGGCTCTATTACTTGCGTGGACGCGGCTGGCGTAGCAGTAGTGTCAGAAGTGGGATGGGGGTGCTTGTTCCCCCAGCATACAGTTGAAGCTGATGCGGGATAAGCCGTCCAGTTTGGAGGAGGCGGTGAAATGGCAAGTCAGCAGGAAGGGTTCAGGATGCGCAAAAAAAGTTACTGTCTGGTAGGAAAGCAGAAGCTGAATGTACAGATGCAGAAGGTGTGGTGAAAAACCGTGGGGTATATGAGAGTTCTGTTACAGCAGTGGTGAAAGAAACGCTGCATACAGAAAAGGAACCAGGCTTATCAGCTCAGATAGAGCAGTTCTCTAGACAGCTGGATAAACTGAAATACCAATTGGCACAGAAAGACCAGAGGAACTTACAAAAGAAATGACCCAGCAGTGATCAGAGGATGAGAAAATGGGTTGCTGGAAGTGTGGGAAGTATGGGCATTTAAAGAAAGACTGTCCTGGTATTTTGAGAGTGCTGCTGTGAGTTACCTCCTAACAGTGAAAGGCTCAATTGGTGGAAATGAAATAAATATGTTGGTGGACACAGGTTCTGGGGTCACCCTGATTTGGGAGGATGTATGGATACAGATTCATGCCAAAACATTGGTAACACTACAGCCTGTACTCGGCTCAGTGGTTACAGCTAGTGGAGAGAAGTTGAAAAACAAATGTCAAGATAACCATAGGGGGAGTAATATCATTTGGTTTTGGTGGCACAGCAGTTGACTAAGGAATGTCTATTGGGCACTGATTTTTTGTCACAGTATGGGTGTGTAGTAGATCTGCAGGGCCATGTCATCATAGCAGGTGGAAAGGATGTTCCCATGGTGAACAGGAGTAAGAAAATGGACATTCATTGGTTTGCTTTGTGTCGACATCCGAATCTGTTGAGATTCCAGTATCATGCCAGATGCGTCTCGCAGCAACTGTTTCTGGACAGACATGGTCAGTTTCCGAGATTGGTATAGTAGCAAAATTCATGAATGAATATGGCCTGGTAATTACACATTCCATCTCACCTGTAATTTCAGGGCGCATAATGATTCAGGTTCTTAACCCATCCCCAGCCCTGGTTGTGATTAGTAAGAAGGTATATGTAGGAACAGTGAAGCCAGTACAAGAGTATTGCTGTAAAGTGAGCTCAGCAGGTCTGCAGGAGGAGAGGAACAACCTGTTAGAAGAAAGGATAGAAACAATGCTGGAGGAGGCAGTCACGCTTGGGGATAAAGAAAGACAGGGAGCCAAAGAGTTGCTTCGTGACTTCAAGGACATCATTGCTCTACCGAATTATGATCTTGGCCATACCAGATTGCTCTACCATCATATACGCACTGAGGATACGCAGCCCATCTGCCAATGTGCAAGACGCCTACCATTTCATCAGCATTCACAAGTGCGTAAGTTATTGAATGACATGCTGGATAATGACATTATAGAACCAAGGTCCATGGGCATCCCCAATTGTACTGGTTCGGAAAAAGATAGGGGTGTCAGATTGTGTATTGATTTTCACAAATACCCAGAAAGATGCACAACCTTTGCCTAGAATTGATGAAACACTAGACACATTGGATGGGACTTGCTATATCTCAACCTTAGATCTAGCCAGTGGCTACTGGAAGGTAGAACTGCATCCAAAAGACAAGGAAACTACCGCCTTTGTTACTCCCTTTGGATTTTATCAGTTCGGGTCATGCCCTTCGGGTTATGCAATGTCCTAGCTACATTTCAATGGTTAATGGAACGGGTTCTAGCTGGGTTGCAGTGGTCGTCCTGTTTAGTGTATCTTGATGATATTATTGTTTATAGTAGAAGTGTTGAAGTACATTTGACATTACTTGGGGAGGTGTTTGCCTGCCTTAGAAAAGCTGGGCTAAAGATCAAGCCTTCAAAATGTCATTTGCTACAGACCAGTGTTTGTTACCTAGGACATGTGGTCTCTGCAAAAGGGGTAGAGACAGACCCTGAAAAAATTCGATGCATTGCAGACTGGCCTATTCCATCTAGTCTAAAAGATTTGCAGTCCTTTTTAGGGTTAGCATCATACAACCGCAGGTCTATCAGAAACTTTGCACACATTGCATCTCCTTTGCATGCATTAGCACATAAAGATAGAGATTGGGTGTGGACTCCACAGTGCAAGGATGCATTCTTTGAGCTTAAGAAAGTACTGACATCTGCTCCAGTTCTTGTTCTGCCTAATTTTCGTGCAAAGTTTGTGCTAGACACAGATGCAAGTGATGATGGGCTCGGAGCTGTTTTATCAAAAGTTGTTGGGGGAAGGTCCTGAGCATGTCATTGCATATGCAAGCCGAACACTTTGAGCAACGCTATTGTGCAACACGAAAAGAAATGTTGGCCCTGGTGTGGGCATCACACCATTTCTGACCTTATCTTTACGGAAGGAAATTTGTATTGCAAACCGACCATAGTGCATTGCAGTGGCTTCATAGTTTCAAAGAGCCGGAGGACCAGGTGGCAAGATGGCTGGGTTCAACTATGAAGTAGTACATCGGCCAGATAAGCAGCATTGTAATGCAGATGCTTTTTCTCGTGGACAGTGCCGTCAATGTGGGCTGGATGTTAGTTGCACTGAGTTGGAGGAAGAGGTCATGATGGCAGCTGAAGTTTCCATTCTACCTGTGCGGTCCAATCAGGATATCAGAAATCTTCAGAAAGCAGATACCAATCTCAGGACTGTCATGGAGTGGGTAGAGTCCGGCATCACTCCACAGCAATGTCCACAAAATTCAACCTGGCAGCTCAAAAACCTGTGGACCCAGAGGGGTAATTTAGAGGTTTAGGATGGTATTCTTCATCGCCAATTGGAAAATATTCAGGGTGGGGGAAAGAATAAGAGGTTGCAACGTATCCTGCCAGCAGCCCAGGTTCCTGAAGTGTTAGGAAGTCTTCATGATTCCTGTATAGCAGGACATCTTGGAGCTAAGAAGACATTAGAGAAGGTATGTGTTCGCTTTTATTGGCCAGGGCAAAAGAAGGAAGTGGATAAGTGGTGTGCAGACTGCCTTGTGTGTAACTCAAGGAAGTCACCTGTGAAGAACAGAGCACAGTTGCAGCTCAGCTTGGCAGAACGACCCTTGCAAAGAATTGCCATGGATATCGTTGGACCTTTGCCTGTAACCCCACGAGGTAACCAATACATACTTGTTGTAGGTGATTACTTCACGAAGTGGAAGGAAGCATTCCACTTAGCTGACATGGAAGCAAGCTCGATTGCAGAACTTTAATTGACATGCTCAGTATGGCTGTTTCTGATAATGAGTGAGACTGGGCTCTACAGCTTTCAATATCGCTGCTTGCCTACTGGACAAGCAGGCATGAAACTACAGGGACCACTCTTCCTTATGTTTGGAAGAGATCCACGGTTACCAGAAGATGTGATGTACTCATTTCCTGTAGAAAGCTATACATCAGAACATCATTATTGCCGGGAATTGAAGAGGCAGTTGCAGCAAGCTTATGCAAGAGTAAGGGAATATTCACGTAAGGAACAACTCCATCAGAACGAGGTGCATGACCGCCATGTCAAAGGTGATTCGTATCATGTAAATGAGATGGTTTTTCTGCATTGCCCTGCTATACCCAGGGGTCTGTCACGTAAATTTCACAAGCCATGGCAAGGACCTAATAGGGTGGTGAAGATTATTGGACCAACAGTGTATAGAATAGCAGATTGCACCAGGAAGAAGGTATTTCATTTTAGTGGCTTGAAGCGGGCACCTATTGGTAGGGTACCTGAACTTGCTAACGGGGAGGATATGGTTGAAGAGGCAAGGAATGATATCTTACCTGTTGGTCCTGTACCTGGTAATAAGAATGGAAATGACCTTGTGGAGGACAGTTTGGAAGAGGAAACAGTTGGGATGCCATCAACTGAAGTTACAGACCAAGCCCCAAGGGGTCCAATAGCTCAAGTGCCTGGGCCACCTGAAGAGATTCCCCCTGCTCCAGTCGCCCAAGTGCCAGGGCAACCTGCCCCTGCAGCTGTTCGGCAGTCAACTAGACAAACAAGGCCACCAGTGAGATATGGGGATCCAATCTCCCTTCCAGATGATGTGGAGATATTGTGACGTGTGGGGACACACTCTTTTCAAGAGGAGAAATAATGTAACATGTGGTGCCAGACGTCTCGACATGTATATGCTAGTGTTGTATAAGTGTGTTATATGAGCATAGATACATATAGTGTGCTACTGTGTGATTGCGATGATCTAAAGCTGTCATTGAGACTGTCCTTCGGCTCTATTACTTGCGCGAACGCGGCTGGCGTAACACATGTATAAATTGATCATATTTCCATTGCAAACTTATTGTCTCTATGCATGCACTATTACTTACCTGGAGTCAGCGATGGATATAAAGGTTGTGTGGCATTGTTTGCTGTTTGGAATGCAATATATTTGTTCAATGAGGATTAAAAGGACTCACATTATTACAGTAAGAAATAATAAAAAGCATGAAGATATTAAGTGGTGTGCATTTAGAAATGCACAGAACTGATACCAATGCAATACACTACATCCCGAAAACAAAAACATATTTAGAGTACACTCAATGGATGTATGGTAATCTGGCCATTCTTTCAATATGGTAGCATGTGACATTAATAGTGTCCTATGCAATCTATGCAGCTGACATGCAACAAGACAATATCACAACTAATAAAGGTGAGGCTCCTTGGCTATCAGCTGTATTACTACTTTTCTCATATATATACTTGAGAGTGTGCATACAAAAAGAAAAAAAGCCCCCAGCATAGTACTCTGAGAATGTAGTCTAGCTGCAGGTTTTGTTGCATTTACCATCAGCCATGTACTAATGGATGGTAACCTCTACTCCAATGACTGACCATAACTGAATCCAGTGGTCTGACAGTGCTCGCAATACCTACAGTAGATAGGTATTATATGCTACTAGCCTCACCTGTTGTAGCAGTCACTGCAACCACTCCACTGGACCCTGCACAATTGATGGCAATCACCCTCACTGTGTAGGTGGTGTTTGGGAGCAGTCCTGGAATATTCTGCTCAACCATTCCATTGGAAGGAGTAATGATGTGAGTGCCATTAGGCTCTACTGTGATGTCATAACTGGTGGGAGGGTCTCCATTGGCACCAGGAGTGCAGGACACAACAAGTCCATTTCCCATTGGACGCACAGTCACCAGGGGAAGACCTGGAGGGACTGGGGGAGAAGAAGGACTTGAATGTTCAAATATTATGAATATCTAGAATAACCTATTACTGATGCTGCCTCATACTTCAGTTCACTTGAAACACAACAACTAGATCAACCATTTGCTGGCTATTTTTGTTCTTTGTCACAGAAATGACTTAAAAGCATGTAGTGTCTTGTCCTCGGAGTACAAAAATTAATACCAATTAATAATTTGCCATTTGCTTCATCGTTGTGGCCACAGATCAACAATAGACAGCAGATAGGTATTGTATGCTACCCTCACCTGTTGTGGTCTGACAGTGCTTGTAATACTATTGCAGCACTTTTAGTATTATCATGCTACTCTAACCTGTTATTGCATTCACTGTAACCACTCCACTGGACCCTGCACAATTGATGGCAATCACCCTCACTGTGTAGGTGGTGTTTGGGAGCAGTCCTGGAATATTCTGCTCAACCATTCCATTGGAAGGAGTAATGATGTGAGTGCCATTAGGCTCTACTGTGATGTCATAACTGGTGGGAGGGTCCCCATTGGCACCAGGAGTGCAGGACACAACAAGACTTCCATTCCCCATTGGACACACAGTCACCAGGGGAAGGCCTGGAGGGGCTGGGGAGGAGTATCTCATAAGCTAGCAAAATACAATGGTCATGTCAAGAAAGAAACAGTCTCTCCAAAAATGTACTCCCCCAAACAGTTCCAGCCTGGAGACTAACTGTTCAAGACGGTCTTGTGGTCCACCTATATAAATCGACTAAATTGTACTTAAAAATAAAAACAGTCCTCTATTTGAGTGCAGCAGCAAATGTGTTTTAGGGGGAGGGGCTGTAGCCACAGGCTAGGGGTAACTATCATCCATCTCAAATGACTTAGATTATAGTTTAGGTTTACATTCTGGGTTTTTTATAACAGAAATAATGGTCATCTTCCCAGGTTTCTTCATCTAAATTGCTCTGGCTGCACCAAATCTAAGGTGGAACCAAACCTTTAATGACAATAAAACTGTGGCATTATACAAATATAGAAACCAAAAGGATTAATTATCAACCTCTGGGTTTACATATTTATGCATACTTTATTCTATTATAAAGATTACATATGTGCATACATAATATTAAATGTTTGAAACACTTTTGAATGTGAATATATTTTGACTCGATCCTGATGATGCAATTATATTAGTTCATTTTTAAATTAAAATGTACCACCATTTATCTCACCTTTGACAAGCAAAGTTTTGTTTTGCAATGCTTAAGCATGCCACAATACACATCAGAACATATGGCATTGTTTCCCCAAACCACAAGATTTTAATCACAGTGAGTAACTTGCCAATTACATCATCTGACCCCATGTTCACTTCTGGGGCCCAGACCAACAAATGTACACGTATGTATTGTGAGCTGCAAGCCTAGGACACAGTCCAGTAACTACAGAGCAGTCCCACTCCCTTTACATCTTTGATGATGTCACAGCTAAAAGTGTTGTGCAGACAATTCCTCAATCATATTATGCATGTGAACACTTCAACATCTCAATACACAACAATGTACCCATCTCCAGGAGTCATTATAAGCCCATTGTATTGTTTTATTCCATTTTCATAATCAATATAACGAAAGGTTAATATTCAACTGGTCAAATTAAAGTGTCTATTGTCCTGGATAGTATATTACACACAACTAAACACACGCACGCACACACACACACACACACACACACACACATGCACATATGCACACACATGCACACACACATGCACACACACAAACACATGCAGAACGCATGTGCGCGCGCACACACATTTGGTTCTTAAGCTTACTTGTAATTGATATGACGTGCTGGTATTGTAAGATTTCGTTACTGTAGCAGGAGATATTTGTTCCATTCAGCTGAGGTGCAGCTACAACAGACAGTACTGAGGCTGTACACGCCATGCCAGAGGGAGGGACCAGATTGGTTGCAACGAAAGGTCCACATGAGTCATTTTTAGAGCCACAGTTGGTACCAGAAGACTGAAGTAGAGTGATGTCATTGGAGGAGCAATATCCTGGAGGGACTATCCATTTGGTGACTGGACCAGGAGTGGTGATGTTACAGCTGATTGTGAATGTGGCATTTGGACACCTTTGTGCTGATACTGAAATGAAAAGTGGTACGACTGATGCATGAAAGGTTCATCCATCATCCATTTAAAACATTTGTTGACACCGAGAGTATGAATGGACTTTACACGCACAAAGAACTTCACTTCAGCCTCATGATATTATACACGGTGACTCACACTTTTGACAACCACTTCATGCAGTTATTGCTGAATATGTTACTGACTTAGTGTAATAAATCGAGTTATCCAAATTCAACATTAAGAATGATGATTAATAAACAATATCAAAACACATGGTTCATTTATTACAACTGAAATGACTAGGGTTACTAAAGTTTTATTACAATTATTAACATCTTGAATTTTGGGAAACCTGATATCATGATTAGGTTGGTTCCTACGTTAAATTAAGTATCGAAATTTTGTTCTATTCCACCCTTATCAGTTTAATCAAGTCAATCTATACAATACTTGACTTTAATAAGTATTGTATCATTAACATTATTTAACTATGCACTATTTGAGAATTTAAAGATATCAAGAACTGACTACTCTCAAGTCAGAATTATGTATACAAAAAAAGATGCTAAAATTGTAAGACACCAAGAGTCTATTTTTATTTTCAAATGGATACATGCCACAAGCATACCTCCATAGCAGGCCACAATGGTGTACAGTACGAGAAGTATTGGTGACCTGCAAATATTAATAGAATATGATTAGAATAATTAAATTATTGCAACAACATGGGAATATGTTTCACTGGAAATACATTTACTCCAATCACTCAGAAATTCATTTCAAATTGTGGCAAACATGAGCTACTGCCTTTTTGTTACAGCATTTTGTAAAACAGGCACTTATTTATTCAGTATTAAAATTTACATGGTGGAATCACAATTGTTGTCCATCCACCAAACAGAGCACACCATCTGTACCAGGCATGAAATTAGGGGGGGGGGGGGGGGGGGGGGGGGGGGGTATCTAATGATGCTGTATCTCAAGCCTACACCTATTATTATGTGTATGTGATGATGTCAGCGGGCTGGAGACAACACTTCACTAGTTCACAATGACTGGATATCACGCAAAATGGCAATCAACTTTTGGGGCTATGTTAATCATGTCAAAAGTGCTGCTCATTCTTAATAATAATACACAACTAAATATTAAACCAGCAGCCTTCTATGTTACTGTTACCTCCCCACTCACTCCTGCTACTTTGCATGATGCATGTAATTCCGCAGGTGTTGCAGTTCACAAAGCAGAGTGCCGAAAGCACTCTTCCAATGGCCCAAAGTGTCAGGAGCTGGGGTGGGTATGTGTTCCTTTGGCAGTGGAATCTTATGGGAACTGGGGCAAAGAGGCCAAAAACACCTTCGCTAGACTAGCTTCCATCCTCTCGATCTCCCTGCACTGCCCTAAGGCAAAGGTCTTGACAGAGATTTATGGGCGGTTGAATATCTCATTAGTGAGGTCAGTAGCTAGGGCAATCCTGTCCACAAGATACGTTCCAGGTTAGCTTAATAAAAAATAGTGCAGGTTTAGAGTTGAACTGCAGGCCTACATGCATGAAGCTCCTAGGTGTTTAGTCTAATAACTAATACTGCTGCTGTGTTTTCCGTGTATGCTTGTAATATCAATTTTATAAATTAAATTAATAATTTTTATTTTATTGCATGCAATGAACACAGGACAGTTCATAGGGGCTCAATCCTTACTAATATTAACAATAAAATAATGAATAAACTACGCTAAATATCTATAATAAAATTCTACTCAATATAGCTCTGGAGTTGGCCTTAACCAGTGTCATGTTCAGACCACCATATACAGCCGTGACATGGTTTGGTTAGTTCTGGTGGAAAGCCTACGGGCCAGACGCGGAATTAAGGGTTCGATTTATTTGATACACTGTATTATGTTTATTATGCACACGTGGTTGTAAATTTATTGCTAGAGGTGTGTGCCATAGATATTAGGGTAGTAGTCTACTCTAATATCTATGTGTGTACCAAGTTAGTAGTTCCTATATCAAAGCAAAGTTACGGAGTAAGCTTTGTCCCCACACTTGTGCAAAGGCAGTGGCCATGTGCTTTAGAAAGTGGTCAGGCTCTCTATGTCATCAACTGAGAGAACAAATGGGGTGAAAGCCGTTCCTCGTCTGTCCCGCTGTTATGTAGATAGTAACTTGCGCTGCTTTCTAGGGTAGCTTCTGGTGCGCGATAGGCGTTAGTGTCTAGGACATGAACATCAAACAAATGCCCACGGTCTCTATTAGTTTTTCATACACCAAAGTTCAAACCAAAGCGGCAGGGCCAGACACTGGATACAATGACAAAGCGGCAGGGCCAAGCAGGCACCTGGGGAGGAGCGCTGCTTCACATCATGTACGACGAGAACACGAGGTGCTTTCATCCCTTGCAAAGAACAATGCATTCGTACGGGTATCAGGGTATGAGTATATGGCAATAAGTAGTGCGTTGGCTATAACAACAAACAGAATGGGAGGAAATAAATAATAATCAAAACATCTGTGAGCAGGCAATTGTAGCGTGTTCAGTTTTATTTTGAAAGGAAGCGTCGCACACTACCTGCATCCCTGTAATTACGCAACAAGGCGCAATCCAGCAAGGCACAGAGCTAACAGAGAATAGTGCTCTTTACAACACAACCGTTGACGTTTCTTGGTACCGGCATAATGGGCCATGGTACGTAGCATGGTGTGGTGTACATAGTACTTACGCGAAGCGATCGATGACCTTCATCCTTTTACTGAACTGCGATCATTGATGGTGTCACTGTGTCCCAGCTCATACCCGTCCTCACGCAAGATAGCTAGCTATCTTTTTGGTTATTAAACTATGAAATTGTTAATCCATGTACGTATACGGTATAATGACATCAGCACATTACATGCATTATACAATTTAAAAGTAACTCACTTTTTAAATTCATCATACATGTGTGTGCATTTCAACACAACTGACCCTAAAAACATCACCTTATCACGTTACAGGGATCGGACCATGATTGTCACAGGGATGACCATGACTGTCACTCAAATTAGTCAAAGGCACTTAAAAGCGACAATATAATATTATGTGATCTGACTCTGGCTGTTTACATTACTACATAATTCTGCTTGTGGAGTAATGGTTCATAAGAGTCAGTGTCGAGTGGAACTTACCGTGTGACTTGGTCATACATGTATTATGTTTATGTACATGTAATGTGGACGGTTGCATAGCAACTGGTTACTGCCAGTATTTCGAGTTTCTAAAAACTTTAGAAGTACAGTACACATACGCTAAACCCCTACTTGTGTGATGAATGTTGAGTGTTCGACTAATGGACTATTGTCATCTGATGGTGTCACATGTGCAGTGTGCATTGCTACAACCCAGCGCCATCCAGGATTTACCTTTGCAAGGTTGAGGTTCAGGCAAAAATCAAAGGATCAAGGGCACTGGATATGGACAAGCATGGTCTCCATTGCTCTACACACGCGGCACGATTTATTACCTGTCATGTGATGTATGCAGTCTGTGTTATGAGCACTGAAACCAATGTAAGAAGAAGAGGGGGTGGTGCACATACACACTGCATTAGAAGGGTTAAAAACATGATGATTACGTAATTCTGCACCCACATTTTTGAGTCAATCTTATGTAAGACATAATTCCAGTGCCTTTTGATACAATCCCTTGAGACATGAATGGTTAACTTGGACCCAGCTGGGCAAGCCACTCCCACTTAAAACTGTCATAGGCATACATGACTTCCCCTAAGCTGTGATGACTCCTCTTGGGCATATATGACTCTCCACGTGAATTCCATATCCCCATGTGCACCTGTTGTATGGATAAGGATGAATGTAGTATTGTCAAGGATTTAATTGATATTTCGAAGGGAGACACGGCTAGGCGCAAATGCAAAACCTTTAAGTTCGAGAGTGGAGTTCTCTACTTCAAAAAGGAATGTAAGGAGACGGTGATGAGGAAGGGTGGAGTGTTCATGCTAAAAACGTAGACGAAATAAGATGCAATCTTGAGTCATCACACAACCATAAAACAATGATTGAAAGCAATCAAATGCTGCACAAAATCTTTTCCACACTGTTTTAGCAGATTTGCAATCTACATTACTGTGTCAAAGAGGGATACTCTCTGGCATTGATAAGTGAAGGAAGGTATGCGTCTAGTAAACCAAATACTCAATGCAGTTTATATGCTCCCCTCCGCTATCTCATGCACTAACTAGGGAAGGTATGTCAGGTAATTAATTTCCTCTACATTACGGCAGATAATGATACATTTGCTTGGCCCAACTTAATCCTGCTTTCATGGCAACAGAAAGCAACATAGTTTCACACAACATTGATTTATTGCCAGTTTTGAGATATCTTTGTTATTATTATTAAATTTATATGTAATCATTTCATGGATCCCCAATTAGTTGGTTGTTTCCTCTGTATGCATAATACCAGAGGTATCAGACCTCATGGATTC
The DNA here is from genome assembly GCA_013339895.1 of Ephydatia muelleri. Taxonomy (NCBI): domain Eukaryota; kingdom Metazoa; phylum Porifera; class Demospongiae; order Spongillida; family Spongillidae; genus Ephydatia; species Ephydatia muelleri. Next base: position 5,616,017 of record JABACO010000005.1, read on the forward strand.
CACTGAGAGCCTGCCCCCTCTTCAACATTGTACCCCATTCACTGCAATGTGGAAGAATGGGCAGGCTCAGTGGAATCCATAAGGTCTGATAACTCGGATAAAGAAAAATAATTTGTTTTTAACTACCAACTTCACATTGCCCATACACTGTTGGAAATTGATTCCAGTCAAATTTCTACAAAGCTATCAATGTATTTCAACTGCTTCAAAGTGTTCTCAAAGTGTTCCTTCATCATTGAAGAGTACAGCGAGATCTGGAGGCATCCTTTTGCTTCAGCACATCACCTGGTGGTAAATATCATACATGCAGTGTTAATTTATGCATGGGAGGGGCTCACCAAATGTGGGGTTATGACACAAAGTGACTACAAACATACATAGCTAACTGAACCAAAAATATTGTATCTCCAGAAACAGAATACATTGGTTCCGGCAACTTCAGTATGGGGAAACTCTTTCTATCCTATACATAGGTGCATCCACAATCAATAGCAGCTAGAGGAGTCCTGTCCCTATTGATTTTGATTGTCTAATTATTAGTCAGAAATATTTGCTGAACAAAGGATCAAGTCAGCTTTTGTTTTTCGTTAGTCTCGTGCCAGCAATGTAGGTAACACAGCATTCCAAGGTTCTCTTATTTTGTTACGCAATATGACAACCACAGAAAACTAAAAACCAACAGTTGAATAATATCCAGCTTGGTATTCACATGCATGTATTGATGAAGAATGATATAATGCCTAAACCGAGTCTCACCTGTTTGCACACAGAAATGATACAGAATTTCAAATAGGTCATTCAGTACCAAAGGTGCATGTCATGTCTTCAATGGATTTCCTAATCACTTGATATATAATGAGGCAAACTGCCACTTTGTTGATCATTTGCAATGAATATTATATTATTCATACATTCAAGTGTATAAATTCATAGGGTTTAAACAAACTGATACCCATGTATTTTCAAGGCAAAGCTGATGATAAGTTCAAATTCACACTATGACTATTTTAGTATAGAATAAAAGCAATAGGATGTGTGGTCATAGTATACCTGACCCCAAAGAGTGCACTACACAGTCTAGAGTATTGATTAGGGGTCAAACAGTTGCTTCTGCACTGTCCAATGTGTATCATTATCATACAACCTTCAACAAGGTACAATGGTGCATGCATTAGTTCTAACAATCAACACAGCCACTTTCTGGTACATATTATCTCCATCATTTTAATTTAACTCACAATATATCATTCTAAATGTGTGCTTTGACTCTTCTTTTTCACACAGGATAAGTGAGGCAGGGTCTTGAATTCCAATCACAAGTCCACACCGCACAGACACGATATCTCCATCTTCCTCGTTCCATAGGTAGTCCTCAGCAGTATGATTCTCTCCCTCCACAGTACAAGTGATTGCATGTAAGATTTCATTTTTCATTGCAGAGACAATCAAAAAGCTTTGTTTTGAAGGTTTAGGATATTCTGGGAAAGCCTTGTACCACAGTGCTTGATTATCCTTTGGACCACATACCAACTGGTCACTTGGATTTATGGAAGCCACCAACTTACTCTCGATGTCTTCAATGGAATACTCCTACAATAATAAAGGAAAGAAATCTTTTAGTTGTTTTGAATATGCACATATGAAGGCTATATAGCACAACTATTAACACTGGTGAAGACTGAGGAAGATGGTAAAGATGACAATTGGCTGTGCATATAGTATACTCTCGATGGCCCTGCTAACAGGCACAGTAGTTTCGTAAACATATTCAAACACAAAAAGTGTTCTCAAATGCTATAAAACCATGATATTACTCAGTTTCCAATACATTGAATTACTATCAAAATGCAGTCATAACACTGCTATTAATTGCTGGTATGATTTTATTGTGAGAGCTAGATATGCACATGTCCTGTACAAAATGCACATCAGCAAATGAAAATGCAAGCAAAATGTTGTGTAATTTAATGTAACAAAAGAATGAGCTAGTAGATGAATAATGGAAAATACAATTCAAAGTTTCTATCAATTGTCTATGTGAGCATACAGCTAATACTACTGATACATTGTGTGTATGTCTGGAAAAAAATGCATGCACTCCTAAACCCAACTAAAAAATCTTTTACACATTATAAACCCACAACTGAAATCTGCAGTGGGTACTATTTTCAACCTTAACAACGTATTAGCACCTGCATACCATTTTCTGGAATGTAAAGGAATGCCGAGTTTCAGCATAACCTGTGTCATGACAGTACAGCACGCTTTTCTCATCACAAAATAATATTGTTGACGTTTGCTTGCAAACAATGTTATTGCCTTCCATCATCCACTGGTCTCCTTCCTCACTGACATCACAGAGCCGTAGTTGAGATGATTCAGGGTCACGTTTTAATGCTCTACCATTGCTCATTGAAACAATTGTAAAGCTTCCATCAGGTCCATCCTTCCTCCACCATAGCTGGTCACTAGAAGGAGGTGATTGCCTTTTTTTGGGATAAACGAACCGCTCATTGCCCAGTTGAAACACTTGGCCACGATGAGGTGTGTCATTACAGACAATGATGCAGATCTGCATGAATAAGACAGAATCTTAAAAACCTCAAATATACAACCTACATGTAGCACAAGGTCCTAAAGAGATTTAGGTATTGCTTATATAGCAAGGAACAAAATAGATAATGGGTGTGTGTAATAAATATTTGCTTATAAATGTTACAATGTAGATGCAGTTATAACACTTGTATGCTACAACTAATTTAGACTGTGATTGCCATGCAGCTTGTCATATTGTACACATCATCATAGTTAAGGTTTGCACTAGCTTCATCTTTGCAAGACACTAGCACACACGAGTACAGGAGACTTACCTTCAAGTGTGCCATGTATAAAGTGCATGATGTGAGTGCACAGGAAAGGCTTATGCGTGCGAATGTATCAGTAATCCCTCGTCTGCCTATTCTACCTTGCTCTGGTAAATCATTCATTATACGATGTATATTTAAATCACTGAAAATGTATTGCATCGACACCGACTATGATATGTATATTAGGAGGGTCTCCCGCTAGCGCTGGATTGGACACTACTTGCCAAGAAAAAATCCTCTCTTCTCTTCAAAGTTTGCAGGATCAGATAGCAGAGTTGAGAAGCTCTACAGTTACCACATCGACAGCCGCCACAGCGCCAGAACCACCGAAGGAGAAAAGGATTGTCAAGGAATTGTCAGTACGCTATTTCGTGTTGTCATGGTTATCTTGCACACTGAACCACGGCCCTTTATTGCAAATATACAGTCTGCCATCCATAGCACTGTGAAACACCTGCGCGATCAGACAGAGAATGCTATGGAGTGGAATACCTCCCTAAGGTACATGAGGTCATCAACATGCATTACTGATATACTGCATGATGAAGTTTCACAGATATTGCAAACCGGCGTGTAACAGATGAAGTTGTGACTGCTTGTCAAAGCGACAAATTTCCCGCTGCTGTCGTCTGAAGTATGCCACACATCTATTAGTATTTAAACTCTTTTTCCGCGGTAATATACGTTGTATCATTCATGCAGAAGCCGCTAGGATATACTTTGCTAGCTTAAAGCGACACTCGAAAATGGTACTGGCTGGAAAGCTGGACGAATCCAAAAAGCGGCAGCGAAAGGTCCAGCAAAAGCACAATGTGAGTCATATAAGACTCATATTGTGCAATCTAACATTGAAATTAATACATTTTTATAGAAAGCACATAGCAGGATGAATGCCTGCACCACTGGGTCATTCCATGTCAGATCACCCAATGAACCTTAGTTTATAACACTGCACCCTCTCAGAATTAGATGAAATTTGGTACAAATGTTAAGTATCAATGGGAAAGTTATCACGCCAATTATCACCTTTTGTGATGAATTAGATTAGAAGATAATTAATTTTTAATTTTTATATACCTTTCTGACCTCTCAACACTTGCACCCCCCTTTCGTATTAAGAGATGGTCCAAACAGAATGTGTAAGGTATCATTTTGAAGCTCAGAGCATGGCAAATCACATGGTATTTTTACTTCAATGCTATGGGTAACAAAGGTACTATTATTGTGCAATTACCTTGTGCTGCTAAAAAGGGACAGGTAGTTATTAAAAATGCCACCATTTTCCTGGATGCCCTACCATTCTAGTTCATAAAGAAATTAAAAATACGATTGTAAATCATGCTGTTAACATACCATACAATTTCCTAGGAAGACTATTTTTTCAAACGGTTTGATTTCAGGGCCAATGTGGCATTGTGAGGCTTCATGTGTTAATTTATTCATGATTTCTGCATATGTGTGGTATTAAAATACAGTTTAAGGTACTTAAACCTAGTTAACCGACCACCGCGCCTCATTACCAAGACGATCACGTGAGACGTGACACGCATGCGCATGTCAGTAGTGCGTCTCATTGCAAAGCGGTGGGGGATCAAAGCGGAATAATTTTCTTTTCTTTTAACTGACTTCTCCATCACCATCCAGGATGATGTGAGTCTGTGGGCAGGGATATGGCACAGTACGAGTGGGTGGTGCCATATCACCACACACACCCAAACTTGCCGCGCCATGCCTACCCCGGCCCAGACCCCTGCTAAGAGCATGTAGAGTGTTGGCCATACAACAATATCGTGATAGAGAAGGTTAACAGACCATATGCGCATGAAGCCTTACGTGACTAATAAACAGCTGAGCGCTTCCTGTTCTGCAATTTGCGTGTCATGCATTTGAAATCGTGCAGCTTTGGAACCCTTGGAAAGTGCTTTACCATTACATACAATAAAGTCCAAACGGTGCGCACGGTTTCCAGCGACAAGATAGAACTTCTTTCGTTGCGTTCCAAGTTGGCTTCGACTGATATTTGTGACATTTGTTCACATCATGAGCAAGAGTACCTGCACAAGTACTCTGTTCTACAGAGAAAGTGCTGCAATGTCTTTGATCAGCACAAAGACTGCAAGCCACGAAAGAAGTCACTAAGGGAGATCACTAGTGAGTGTAGGCAAGTGCACTGAAAAGTGGGCATCTCCCTTGTTCCAGGAGACAAACTGTGCTCATTGTGCAGGACGCACTTACAAAAATTGTCTTTCCAAGTTCTTGAAGAGCTCCCCACACTTGTTGATGTACCAATTCCTGGTCCATCAACATCTTATTTGAACGAAGAGCTCCCTTTGTCTGCTTCCACCGAATCTACTTCTGATGACAGTGTTGTTCATGGAGTAGATATTGAGGAAGTTATTCACTATTTAAACCTCACTCCAGTGAAGCGTGGTAAGGTTGAACATTTCAGTACTACAGAGGTATCATCGCTATGTTCCATAATCAGCTAACACCCTAGCAGTGCATAAAATATCCTCTGGAGAGAGGACTGCTGTGGTTAGTATTGTGGGGTCATTGCAGATTGATACATCTGATGTGACCAAGGGCAGCTACATTGCATGTATGTACAATGACGAGGTCTGGTTTGGCTGTTGAGGATATATCTGAGGAGTTTGGTGAAGTTTTCATGCATCCTAGTGTTGGAATTAGTAGGTTTGTTTTTCCTAAAAAGGATGACACTTGTTGGATTTGTGAAAGTAACATTCTTTGCACGATTGAGCACCCCGTCCTAACCAGTGGAAGAGGAGGGTACTCAATTTCACAGGAATCAATGTCCAAGGCTACAATGGCTCATAATTTGTGGGAGAAATAGGAGTGTAATTTCACATCCACATTATGCTGTTGTATTTGTGTGTAATTATATACTTTACTTGGCATACTCTATAGTAAACAAATACATTACTGTGAAAGTGGTTACTATTTTATATAAGGGAACAATAATGGTATCATTTGCCACCAATTTCTTTCAATAATGCAATGCTGGAATGGTAGGGCTTTCTTGGAAATGGTGGCATTTTTAATATCTACATGTCCCTTTTAGGGGGCATATTTCATTGCACAATAATACTAACTATATTATCCATAGCATTAAAGTAAAAATAGAATATGATTTGTCATGCTCTGAGCTTTAAAATGATATCTTGAGTGATATATTTGAACCATCACTTAATATGAAAAGAGGGTGTACATAGTGAGAGGTCAGAAAGGTAAGAAAAAAATAAAAACTTGATTATCTCCTAATCTAATTTATCACAAAAATGGTGATAATAATTGGTGCGATAACTTTCCCATTGTATACATCAAATGTCATCTAAATCTGAGAGGGTGCAATGTTATTGACTGGGTGATCTGACATAGAATGACCCGGCTATTACTGCCGAGGAGAAAAACAAGGCAACAAAGATCCTCACCGTAGACTTTATGTCTTCCAAAGAAACAGGGCAGGAGACAGCTGGGAGCGATAATGAACGAGCGCCACCAGTTACCATTTTCAAAATTCGTCCACTTCTTTGGCGGAGTGACAGGGCGAATTCTATCATCGCCAGCATGGACCGAAAGGCCCAGCGCAGGAGCTCAGATAGAGCAAAGGAGATGTGCCGCAAGCAGTACAATAGCAATCCGTCAACTCGGCAACCGCCTCCACCTGCTCCTGCGTGGGCTGTAAAGGAACTTAGCTAGCTTTGCTCTTGTGTGTCACTGTGTTTATATGTATGCATAATTATGTGTAGAAGATATTAAAAGTTTAGTTTATAGGTTTGCAATAGGTATCCACAGTGCCTAAATGTAACACACATTTACTCCAGCATTTACTTACGTGCAAATGTGAGTATATACCAGGTGTAAACACTGTGTAAATACGACATTGTAAATAGATGTAAATGTAAGCAAATGTCACATATACATCACATTTACATAACATTTACATACAGTGTAAATGCACTGTTTCATCCATTGTGTGTGCTAGTGTAGAATATATGTACAGAGTACACATGGGACACAATGGCCTCCCGTTGCATAAAAAGTCCTATGGAACATGATGTATGTATAGAGGACCATCCTATGGGGACAAACACAATGTATGTACATCGTATGGGACATGCGGCTATGCACATGTACCAATGTGCAGTCAAAGGTGGATCTACAGAGAAATCAGTCACGTGGGAACTCCACATGCATGAAGAGAATACAGTTACATTTACACAATGTGTGCACGTGCATATGAGTGTGAGAGGCACTGTGAGGTCAGGTTCACATATTCTGCTGTGAGAAATAAGAGACCAAACTCTTTGCAAGTGGTACAAAAGCTGAGTGGACATAGCATACCAACAAAGAGAAGTTTAGCAAGGATTATGCCAAATGGGTAAGGGTGATGTGAGCTTAAAAGAATTCAGCGTGTCATGTTGCATAGTGATATTCTTTGCCACGGTATAACTTTGTGTGTGTGTGTGTGTGTGTGTGTGTGTGTGTGTGTGTGTGTCTGTGTCTGTGTGTGTGTGTGTGTCTGTGTGTGTGTGTCTGTGTGTGTGTGTCTGTGTGTGTGTGTGGCGTGGGCATGGTTGTGTGTGCAAGTGTACAGTAGGTGTGTGTGTGGCAGGTAAAAATGCAAGTGCGTAGTGCATGTTCATGTGCTATGTGAGCTGAAAACTGAGATATAGCATCCCTGCAGTGTAGCCGAGTGGGCATGGCAGGAATGAAGTTTAGCAAGCAAGAGTAAAAAGCTTTATAATACACCACTAGGGAAGGGTGGGTGATGCGAGTGAGTAGGGAAAAAAATTCTTACGCGCGTCCGAGACGTGGGAGGCGGCATCAACCTTCAGACTGACAACCATTCACTTGGATCTGTTAATTCGGTACGATCGTCATACAAAGGGAACTCGTCTTCTTCAACCCATATAGCTATAGACTCAGACAAAAACACTGAGTTGCGAAAGGCTATAACTTAGTTGAAGGCGGAGAATGTAAGTCATGTGGAATGGGGGAACTCTGGTTGCCTGTAATTAATGGCGCAAATCAAGCAAGAAATGTGCCTTAACTTTGCACACCTGTATCTTTGTAACAGATAGAGTAAATATTAACGAACAGAACAAATCAATAGGTATAGGACCCCTCTACCTACAAACCGAATTTGAAGCAATTTGATTACTGCTGTCGAAAGGTATGATGGGTTCATACCCTGTGGGGTATCGGACGTTGCAATACTGGCACGGAGCAAGTGCAAGACCCCAAAACGTATTGTACCGTAGAGAAATGGTGTAGTATGAAGTATTAAAAATAGGACATTTATAGCGTTTACTGTTCGGAAGTTATAACAAGGTAAACGCAAAGGATTTTATAGTATTTGGATCACGACATTTTGTCGTGAACTGTTTCGTTTATTAATAATATGATTATAATAATACATATAATACATTATACAGCAATATACAATACTATCATTATCCCTATACTAACTACACTGCACATATTTTATATTATGCAAATTATTTTTATTATTTTTTTAATCAGAATTTTTTTTTTGTAGTTATGTATTATTATAATACAACATACAATTATAGGACATACAAAACACACGAAAACATGACCAAAACTAAATAACACTTCAGAAATAATATTAAATTTCAAATAACTTTATTATTATTGCAAATAACATATACAGCAATAATACTAAACATAGATTGTACACAGCACCACAGCAGGTAATGCACGCTATTACTACTATGTAAATGAGCACACACAAAATACACAACGACTATGACTGAACAGTAATTGTCGACCTATAGTTAGGCTGGGATGTTAGAGCCGATGCCATATGCTCGGGATAGCAGTGCCCTTGCATTTGCTCTGACTAAAACCAAGTTGAGCCTACCATACAGTGTTGAGGTGGCATGCGATTTGGAGCAATTTAGTCTAGCAGCCTAGCGAGAGGCAAGACGTGAAAGATGTAAGCGTGCTTCAGCTCCCCAGCAACCATAAGTCTCAACAGCTAAAAGTATGCATGACCAGCCTAGCTCTGAGCACTTAACATCATTGGAGGCATGCTTCCTTTGTTTGGAAACCCGGGCAGATGATCCTGCTGTCACACACGCTTCATTGAGGATGCTTTGATTAAGCGGTGATGCAACAGTGAGATCAAAAGCTGCAGGTTTCCCCAGATCCCAATTTGGCACTAGGACATCAGCTGGCCGGGTATTATTATTATTATTTTTAATAATAATAATAATAATAATAATTGCAAATTTTACATACACCGTATAGCATACCAACAAAATCAAAGTCACAGCAGCAACCATCCCACACCCACACACCTCAACCCCCTCCTCCGACTGCCGAAACCTTGCACGGGAGTTAAACAATCCTCTGTGATTTTCAATAAGTGTGAAAGTAACCAATTATTTACATGAAGAACAAATACTCAATGGCCTTACACAGATTACAACACACACTGACCTGACCCAATGCAGAAAACATTCCTTTTGGTAGTTCAGAAAGGCATAATGTTGCTCTCCTACAATAATTGGCATTTCAGTTTAACTGTCTAGCAAATTATAACTTACTTTTGTGCAGGTTGAAGTTGCAAAGCTTCTTCATCATTTGATGACTTGGTAGGATGGCAGCTCTTGTATAGCATCATGATCACTACTGCTACTATGACCAAAATCAAAGGCACACCAACTCCAACTCCAACTCCAACTGCAATGCCAACTCCAACTCCTACTGTAATGCAAGATGTGAAGAGGGTTAACAAATAACATTTAACAATGCAACCAATATTATTTACAAAGGTAAAGGGAATTGTTCACTATTTGATTTAAACATTATTGATCACTAGCTGTGAACTATACAAATATACATTAAACAATGGGCAAGAAAAGACCAATTCTATACAATTATGTGATTTGCAATGCCTCTCCTTGGCTAGATTCAAGGTTGACACTACATGTATTTTCTTCCCAAGGGCACCGTGAGCGTTACCTGCACACATTGATTGGTACAATAATACATGTATAAATGGATCATACATTATTATTTCCATTGAAAACAAACTGCCTCTATGCATGCACTATTACTTACCTGGAGTCAGCGATGGAAGTGGAGGTTGTGTGGCATTGTTTCCTGTTTGGAATGCAATACATTTGTTCAATGAGGATTAAAAGGACTCACATTATTACAATAAGAAATATTAAAGTATGAAGATATTAAGTTGTGTGCATTTAGAATGCACAGAACTGATACCAATGCAATACACTACATCCCGAAAACAAAAACATATTTAGAGTACACTCAATGGATGCATAGTAATCTGGCCATTCTTTCAATACGGTAGCATGTGACATTAATAGTGTCCTATGAAATCTATGCAGATGCTACAAGACAATATCGCAACTAATAAAGGTAAGGCTCCTTGGCTATCAGCTGTATTACTACTTTTCTCATATATATACTTGAGAGTGTGCATACAAAAAGAAAAAAAGCACCAGCATAGTACTCTGAGAATGTAGTCTAGCTGCAGGTTTTGTTGCATTTGTCATCAGCCATGTACTAATGGATGGTAACCACTACTCCAATGACTGACCATAACTGAATCCAGTGGTCTGACAGTGCTCGTAATACCTACAGTAGATAGGTATTATATGGTACTAGCCTCACCTGTTGTTGCATTCACTGCAACCACTCCACTGGACCCTGCACAATTGATGGCAATCACCCTCACTGTGTAGGTGGTGTTTGGGAGCAGTCCTGGAATATTCTGCTCAACCATTCCATTGGAAGCAGTAATGATGTGAGCACCATTAGGCTCTACTGTGATGTCATAACTGGTGGGAGGGTCCCCATTGGCACCAGGAGTGCAGGACACAACAAGTCCATTTCCCATTGGACACACAGTCACCAGAGGAAGGCCTGGAGGGACTGGGGAGGAGTATCTCATAAGCTAGCAAAATACAATGGTCATGTCAAGAAAGAAACGGTACTTTAATGACAATAAAATTGTGGCATTATACGAATTGTTTAGAAACCAAAAGGATTAGTTATCAACCTCTTTGTTTACATATTTATGTATACTTTAATCTATTACAGAGATTACATATGGGGTTGAGGCAGCGTAAAGGGACCAAGCGCATATTTTTTCAAGTTTTCAAATTAATTCATATTCAAAGCGACACCTATGTCCTCTACAACTTCCTTCTTACGCACTGGAAATGAGCCTGTCCATCGTGGAGTTATGTGGTCCTGAATTTTTAATTACGCGTACACATTTCTATTGCACGCGTGGACTTTGATGCTCCTTCCTGGGAATTTTTATAATTGCGCTAGGTCCCTTTTCGCTGCCTCGACCCGATATGTGCATACATAATATTAAATGTTTTTGAATGTGAATATATTTTGACTCGATCCGGATGATGACTTCAGGCAATTATATTAGTTCATTTTTTAATTAAAATGTACCACCATTTATCTCACCTTTGACAAGCAAAGTTCTGTTTTGCAATGCCACAATACACATCAAAACATATGGCGGCATTTCCTCAAACCACTAGATTTTATTCACAGTGAGTAACTTGCCAATTACATCATCTGCCACAACAGCCCATGCTTATTTCTGGGGCCCAGACCAACAAATGTGTGTATTGTGAGCGGCAACCCTAGGACACAGTCCAATAACTACAGAGCAGTCTCACTCCCTTTACATCTTTGATGATGTCACAGCTACAAGTGTTGTGCAGACAATTCCTCAACCATATTATGCATGTGAACACTTCAACATCTCAATACACAACAATGTACCCATCTCCAGGAGTCATTACAAGGTCATTGTATTGTCTTATTTTCATAATCAACATAACCAAGGGTTAATATTCAACTGGTCAAATTGAAGTGTCTATTGTCCTGGAAAGTATAATACACACAACTAAACACACACACGCACACGCACACACACAACATACACACACACACATGCACACACACACATGCACACACACACATGCACACACACACAGGCAGAACACATGTGCGCACACACACATTTGGTTTTTAAGCATACTTGTAATTGATATGACGTGATGGTATTGTAAGGTTTCATTGCTGTAGCAGGAGATATTTGTTCCATTCAGCTGAGGTGCAGCTACAACAGACAGTACTGAGGTTGTACATGCCATGCCAGAGGGAGGGACCAGATTGGTTGCAACAAAAGATCCACATGAGTCATTATTAGAGCCACAGTTGGTACCAGAAGATTGAAATAGAGTGATGTCGTTGGAGGGACAATATCCTGGAGGGACTTTCCATATGGTGACTGGACCAGGAGTGGTGATGTTACAGCTGATTGTGAATGTGGCATTTGGACACCTTTGTGCTGATACTGAAATGAAAAGTGGTGTGACTGATGCATGAAAGGTTCATCCATCATCCATTTAAAACATTTGTTGACACCGAGAGTATGAATGGACTTTACACGCACAAAGAACTTCACTTCAGCCTCATGATATTATACACGGTGACTCACACTTTTGACAACCACTTCATGCAGTTATTACTGAATATGTTACTGACTTAGTTAATATTCAGCGTAATAAATTGAGTTATCCAAATTCAACATTAAGAATGATACAATACTTGACTTTATAATTATTGTACCATTAACATTATTTAACTATGCACCATTTGGATATTAAGAACTGACTACTCTCAAGCCAGAGTTATGCGTACAAAAAAGATGGTAAAATTGTAAGACACCAAGAGTCTATTTTTATTTTCAAATGGATACATGCCACAAGCATACCTCCATAGCAGGCCATGATGATGTACAGTAGGAGAAGTATTGGTGACCTGCAAGTATCAATAGAATATGATTAGAATAATTAAATTATTGCAACAACATGGGAATATGTTTCACTGGAAATACATTTACTCCAATCACTCAGAAATTCATTTCAAATTGTGGCAAACATGAGCTACTGCCTTTTTGTTACTGCATTTTGTAAAACAGGCACTTATTTATTCAGTATTAAAATTTACATGGTGGAATCACAATTGTTGTCCATCCGCCAAAAACAGAGCACACCATCTGTACCAGGCATGAAATTAGGGGGGGGGGGGGGGGGGGGGGGGGGGGTATCTAATAACGCCGTATCTCAAGCCTACACCTATTATTATGTGTATGTGATGATGTCAGCGGGCTGGAGACAACACTTCACTAGTTCACAATGACTGGATATCATGCAAAATGGCTATCAACTTAACGCGTGTAATTCTGCAGGTGTTGCAGCTCACAAAGCAGAGTGCCGAAAGCACTCTTCCAATGACCCAAAGTGTCAGGAGCTGGGGTGGGTATGTATTCCTTTGGCTGTGGAATGTTATGGGAACTGGGGCAAAGAGGCCCAGAACACCTTCGCTAGACTAGCTTCCATCCTCTCGATCTCCCTGCACTACCCTAAGGCAAAGGTCTTGACAGAGATTTATGGCGGTTGAATATCTCATTAGTGAGGTCAGTAGCTAGGGCAATCCTGTCCAGAAGATGCAGTGTTCCAGGTTAATAATAGTGCAGGTTTAGAGTTGAACTGTAGGCCTACATGCAGTACATACATGAAGCTCCTAGGTGTTTAGTCTAATGTTATGGAATTAATACTACTGCTGTGTTTTCCGTGTATGCTTGTAATATCAATTTTATTTTATTGCATGCAATGAACACAGGACAGTTCATAGGGGCTCAATCCTTACTAATATGAATGATAATAGTAATGAATAAACTACGCCGCTCATCTAAATATCTGTAATAAAATTCTACTCAATATAGCTCTCAGTGGGGCCTTAACCAGTGTCATGTTCAGACCGCCATATACAGCCGTAACCACCCTGGACATGGTTTGGTTAGTTCTGGTGGAAAGCCTACGGGCCAGACGCGGAAGGGTTCAATTTATTTGATATACTTTATTATGTTTATTGTGTGCACGTGGTTGTAAATGTATTGCTCGTACCATATACATAGTAAATAGTCATATCTATGTGTGTACCAAGTTGGTAGTTCCTATTTCATCGCTCTGAGTCTGAGCGTTATTTAATAAAGATTATGACCACTTCCGGCTCTATCTTAAAGCAAAGTACGGAGTAAGCTTTGCTCCACTTGTGCAAAGGCAGTGGCCATGTGCTTTAGAAAGTGGTCAGGCTCTCTATGTCATCAACTGAGAGAACAAATGGGGTGAAAGCCGTCCCTCGTCTGTCCGCTTTTATGTAGGTAGTAACTTGCACTGCTTTCTAGGGTAGCTTCTGGGGCGCGATAGGCGTTAGTGTCTAGGACATGAACATCAAACAAATGCCCACGGTCTCTATTAGTTTTTCATACACCAAAGTTCAAACCAAAGCGGCAGGGCCAGACACCTGGATAGAATTACAAAGCGGCAGGGCCAAGCAGGCACCTGGGGGGGAGCGCTGCTTCACGTCATGTACGACGAGGACACGAGGTACTTTCATCCCTTGCAAAGAACAATGCATTCGTACGGGTATCAGGGCATGAGTATATGGCAATAAGTAGTGCGTTGGCCATAACAACAAATAGAATGGGAGGAAATAAATAATAATCAAAGCATCCTGTGCGCAGGCAATTGTAGCGTGTTCAGTTTTATTTTGAAAGGAAGCGTCACACACTACCTAGGAAGATGTAATATGCATCCCTGAGATTACACAACAAGGCGCAATCCAGCAAGGCACTGAGCTAACAAAGAATAGTGCTCTTTACAACACAACCGTTGACGTTTCTTGGTACCGGCATAATGGGCCATGGTACGTAGCATGGTGAGGTGTACATAGTACTTACGCGAAGCGATCGATGACCTTCATCCTTTTACTGAACTGCGATCATTGATGGTGTGTCCCAGCTCATACCCGTCCTCACGCAAGATAGCTATCTTTTTGGTTACTAAACCATAGATAATAAAATGGCAACACTTGCACTAGCACGGGCAATGCCACAGAAACCATGAAAGTGCTAGTACTGTCAAAACAGGCCCTATGAAAGCCGGCTGTACATGCAAGGACTATTGTTCCATGTACAACTAATAAACGAATCATAATACATGTAGACAGGCTGACGTCAAAGCACACTGCATAACTACATACAACTTAAGTAATCTGTTTTCTAAGAGGTTTAGATTTTTGAAGAGTCTTCTTCATAACGTTCTTGTTCTGTTCAATCCAAGCACTGGCCAATGAAAAACCCCTAACAATAATCCACAGCTCGACAATCATATCCATCCGTCTTATAGCCACTTCATTATCCCAGGTTGCCGTTATCATAGACCAGTGGAACAAAACATCCCCACTCTGCTGCAATGTAGAACTTAAACTTACAACACCAAGTTCCTGTCCGGCATGAATATGAGCACGAACCTCATACTCAAGTGAAACAAAGAAGTCAAAGGTTATGTCGCTAATGCAGAGTAGCCCTCCATGGTTTATTGCATTGAGCCAGTCTGCAGAAGAAGCCGGATTCTCTCCATCACTCTCAAGAAATTCATTCAGACATAGAAGAAGATCCTTTTTATTGGAAAGACTACTCATAAAATATATATATAAAGCCTACGGTACGAGTAGAACGATGAAACTCCCCCACAAAAGCATGGTATCTAAATTCATGAAACTACCACTTGGTCGCTAGTTGAAACCCGAATAATCGATGCAGTGCACCCGTAACACCGTAGAACTATTTTCACGATGAGAACTTGGCCAAAGAATCTTTAACTACCCAGCTGTTACCCCACAAAGAAAATTCATGCTAAGTTTTGGATTAAATCCACGAAGAAAATTCGTTTGTCCAAAAATAATCATACACACTCAATAACTGTTCATTGGAGAATCGATTGATAGCTCCGACATCACTTAGGCAGTTACCTTCGCAAAGCTGTATAGATATTTCTGTGATCGACTCCTTGTGACACCTTTACCACTACCTCGGATGGTCCGTGCGTTCTGAATGGATCACGTGATTGTTGCCAATCCCCTACTCTATTATCTATTACGTCACAGGGGATGACCATGACCATCTCAGGGATGGCCATGACCGTCACTCAAATTTGTCAAAGGCAATTAAAAGCGACAATATAATATAATGTGACCTGACTCTGGCTGTTTACATTACTACATAATTCTGCTTGTGGAGTGATGGTTCATAAGAGTGAGGGATGAATGGAACTTACGTGTGACTTGGTCATATTATGTTTACGTACATGTAATGTGGACGGTTGCATAGCAACTGGTTACTGCCAGTATTTCGAGTTTCTAAAAACTGTGGAAGTACAGTACACATACGCTAAACCCCTACTTGTGTGATGAATGGTGAGTGTTCGACTAATGGACTATTGTCATCTGATGGTGTCATCTGATGGTGTCGCATGTGCAGTGTGCATTGCTACAACCCAGCACCATCCAGGATTTACCTTTGCAAGGTTGACTGGATGAGGTTCAGGCAAAAATCAAAGGATCGAGGACACTGGATATGGACAAGAATAGTCTCCATTGCTCTACACACCTGGGCACGATTTGTTACCTGTCATGTGATGTATGCAGTCTGTGTTATGAGCACTGAAACCAATGTAAGAAGAACAGGGGGTGGTGCACATACACACTGCATTAGAAGGGTTAAAAATTTCATCATCAGTTTATACAAATATGACAAATGATCTTCCCTATGTCATTACAACACTTTAAATTTAATTCTCAGCTGATCGTTTTTTCATATAAACAATTAGTGAGTACTGCATATCTGAACTTTAAAAGTGCTCGTTGCTTGCCTATCCACGTACCACATATAGTTTGCCAACTCTCCATTTGCGATTTGCGGGGAGATGGAGATGCCAAACTCCCTCGCAAATATCATGTTCAACGCAGACTGGTCATAGCGATGGCACCCCACATAGTTGCCCACAGTCAGTGATCCCAAGTCGTTTAGGTTGCAAGGTTGTAGGCGAGAGCCCTCTGGCGCAATGCATCTCTTGTTCACGGCACAGTCCACCCAAGCGTCGATCACTCGTGCTTTCATCATGCTGTTCGCCCACATCAGCCACACGCCCCCCTGGGTTCCAACAAAGTTAACCAGCTCCTTCCTCGACTGCTGCATGCGAAGATATTCCAGCATGCCATCGTGGGTGAGAGATACGATTGCAGGCCAATGCGGAGAGCCGCTTAGAAACGGAAATTTGACGATGGACTTGAGTACAGTCACCATGTCAGAACTCTTCATCCTTACGCTGGCGTCGCCGTATAGGATCACTTCATATTCCCGCGCCACTTCGGACACTACCAGGGGCTTCCACGCATACGTCTTGAGATCCCGCACGTGGTCCGGGTACTTCTCGAATGGAAAGTTTCTCAGTTCCACGTTGCAGTAGGACGTGAGCTGCCTTCGCTCGCTCTCGGTGAGTCCGAGGTCGTGCACGATGATTTTGGTGCGCGGGAAATATTTCTGCAGCGATCCGAAGTTATCCTGGCCCTCGGCGAAGTGATTACTGGAGAGTGACGTCACTGCCACCATTCGACACAACAGCACGTCCACACACTTGCACCCCCTCAGGGACAAAGTGTCGCTTCCATTGCAGAAAGGTTCCACGACGATCCCTTTTGAAATGTCGCAGCAATCGGGCGCCTGTGTTGTTTGAAGACTCTGTACGTGTGACGCTGCAGCGGGAGTCGGTGTGGAGGCCGGAGAGGCGGCTGATATTCCTACGTGAGTCGGTATGGAGGCTGACACTACAGTGGAAGCCAGTGTTGGTGTTAAAACTACTGTACTCTGCTGTACAAATCCTATGATAAGAATTAGGATAAGAAGTCCCAAGGCCACATAACAGACCCTTAAAGAAATCTTCATTTTAATTAGTGCCTATCACGTCGATTGACATGACATTAGGCCGCCATTGTACCATGTACATTTAATTTATTGATAATATTTCGCTGCCCAGCAGTACAACAATCCCTATAGCCGATTGCAGCATTGAGAAGGTCCCCCGCTTAAAAATAATAAACTTTTTGGGGGAACATCACACGCATGCATGCACATCATTTTTTGTACAACTCATCACCGCCCCTTTCCTTAACCAACTTCGCGAATTGTTTACAAAGAACGTTTCTCACAATGTGGAAACTTTGTCCAGCGGAATTCACTGTGTAATGCTTCCCTCTCGTCTTCATCCCGCTGAGAGGCTTTGCTGATATGCGGTCACATTGACCATCTATACTATAGTGTGTGCAGTCTGTAAGCATTGTACATGTAGCGTCCAGTATTTAGGATAATATATCAGTTCAAAATTTGTGTTTCTGTACAATGACATTAATAATTATCCATGCATTGTGACAATTCAAGAGGCATTCCTGCCTTGATTGCTCAGGCTGATTTGGGGCGTGAGGGGAATATGGCCAGAGGCATTATTTGATTATTGTGTACCAACTTCACGGAAACCTGAACTACATGTACCCAGTGATGCTATATGAAAGCTGGAGAAAAGGGGAGTGGAGACCCAAACCATCATAACTGAGACTAAGCTTAGTTTGGTGCCAAGCAACATCTTGTGTACAGATATCTACTGCCAAGCACTGTGTTATTATTGGCTTGGCTTTTGGATGTTCCTTAACCTACATCTTGAGCCCTTCCAAATTTCGAGCACCCATATCCATACAATAGTAGCTTGCATGGTATTTGGGTGGCACAAGGCACAAGCTGTTCTTACTGCATTCTCTGCATGGACCCTTTAGGTTACCACGCTTTGACCATGCAAGCATGGTGGTGGTGATGTGGTCACCCGTCAGACAGGCTTCATGATGTTTTTGTATAGAGCGCAGGTACTGAGGGAAATGGAGGAGTGCCACACGCACGACCACCAGATGTCCTGGCTGCCAACTGGATGCTGGGGAAGCCTGCTGCATTTGACTTTGTTGTCACTGGATGCTGGGGAAGCCTGCTGCATTGACTTTGTTGAAAAGTGTATAGTATATTTCAATGATTACGTCCAGATGTTATAGGTTTGTTAATTGTGCAACGTTACAGCGCAGGGGCGGTGGAACAGGGCGGACTTTTTCACATACGCACGCACCCACCCCCACCCCACCCCAAATATCATAAGGAGAAGCCAGTAACAATTCTGACTAGCATATAGGGTCACTGGTTTATTCATAGTAGCTTGATGAATAGTTAAGGAGAATTACTGAGTTTGGTTCAAGTCAAGTTAAATGCATAACTGTGACTGTTTTGACTTTATTTCACTCTGACTGGTAAAATGTCTATATCTCCTGCCAACAATGATTGGTCATCCGTTACACTTTTTCATTTTTACTTAACCGTGCATGTTGACCGAAGTATCGCATTTAGTGCGCATCCCCAATTGAACTCTTTTTTAGTTACGTATGCATTGCTAATACGACTCCCCTCAGTCTTTTCTCTGTCATGGTTGGATTTTCAACGCCCAAACCGCATATTCACTTTAAAAAAGGGTGTAAAGACATTTATGTAGATAAGACTGAATGCAAGCACTGTTCAATAGTTTGTTTTACGAGCCAATAAACACAAAAGTATCCGCTCAGTGTTTTCTGAATTTCTCACCTTGCCGTAGCCAAGGTATATAAAACATACACGTACGTACATAACCTCAATAATTTATAAGCATATCGGGTATTATGTTGATAAGACAAACACAGAGAAACCTTTTAAGTTAAAACGAATGAAATATTGGAGTGGTATGACCTAATGAAAAAATGGTGTGTAATGACCTCTGAATAATGCAGCACGGGTCCTATTAAAGAGGAGATAAGAAGCTAGCTGCGTATCTTAGTCCTACTATAAAATATCGATGGGAAAACCATCATTTCCTGTATCATCCACCTGTTTGGACTGCTGTTGACTAAATTCAGATTACACTGACTCCTTCGGAACAAATATAGATTTGCTGGAATTGCTGCACACCTATTGTGTGGCCCCATGCACACCCCCTGTGTATCTGTGGCCCCATGCACACCTCCTGCATATCTGTAGACCCTCCTGCATATATGTGGACCCATGCATAGCATTATTGCTTTTCATAGATCTGGCACATTCATCCTTGCAACACAATAAAAGCAGTCACATCATTAAATATCAGCTTCAGGGGAAACAAAAATGCCATTCAGTCACTAAGCACATATACACGTGAGCACATGCATGTACAGTATGTACCCTCCCACTCTCCCCACATACACTCCACACTAATAACACTCCCCTCTTTCACTTCCTTTCATCACACAAACCCTCTCTCATAACCACAACCATCACCACACATCCTTCCCCATCACCACACCCCCTCAATTCTCACCAAACACATCAGTAGGTATGCATGCATCAAGAAATGTTGAGGCTAACTATACAAATACATTTATATCACATTAACATAAAGCAGCATTCATAATCAATAACACACACATTTTCAGTATGACCTAATCATTTTCATAACAATGATTGACGACCACCACCATTGCAAGTCTGAATTTCAAAATCATGTGTTGCTTTTCTTTTCAGAACCCACATCAGGTTCGACAGACTCCAACTCGAGATCAGTGGCGAGACAGAGGGGCCAAACTCTCTGGCAATTATCATGTTCAACGCAGACTGGTCATAGCGATGGCACCCCACATAGTTGCCCACACTAAATGAAGCCTGGGTAAAGTTGCATGGGCCATGGGCAGCGCCCTCTGGTGCAATGCATCTCTTGTTCAGGCCACAGTCCACCCAAGCGTCGATCACTCGTGCTTTCATCATGCTGTTCGCCCACATCAGCCACACGCCCCCCTGAGTTCCGATGAAGTTAGCCAGCTCCTTCCTTGATGGTGCGTGTAGATATTCCAGCGTCCCGTCGTGGGTGAGAGATACGATTGGCTGAGAATGGGGTATGCCGCTGACAAATGGAAAACGAACGACGGAATTCAGTACGGTGGCCATGTCAGAACTCTTCATCCTTACGCTGGTGTCGCCGTATAGGATCACTTCATATTCCCGCGCCACTTCGGACACTACCAGTGGCTTCCACGCGTATGTGACGAGATCCCGCACGTGGTCCGGGTACTTCTCGAATGGAAAGTTTCTCAGTTCCACGTTGCAGTAGGAAGTGAGCTGCCTTCGCTCGCTCTCGGTGAGTCCGAGGTCGTATACGATGATTTTGGTGCGCGGGAAATATTTCTGCAGCGATCCGAAGTTATCCTGGGCCTCGGCGAAGTGATTACTGGAGAGTGACGTCACTGCCACCATTCGACACAACAGCACGTCCACACACTTGCACCCCCTCAGGGACAAAGTATCGCTTCCATTGCAGAAAGGTTCCACGTCTACCCCTTTGGAAATGTTGCAGCAATTGTTAAATTGTTGGACTTGTGTCTCTGGGATTTGAAGATGTGATGCTCCTGCAGGAATGGGTGTGGTCGCTAAAGATACTTGACGCGTGTGTGTACTTGTCTCATAAGACGCGCAGCAAGCTGTTGAATGCAACGACGTATCGACACCTCCTGGCACGACGCTGCGCTGTAGAATAGTTTCCTTCCGTTCAAACCCCACAAGTCCGACGGTAAGAAATACGGTAACAAGGCCCACAGCCAATAAACATATTGATATTCGTACAAGTGTCTTCATTTTAATTAGTGCCTAGCATCCATGTACGCAATGCGGCGTGACAGACGGTGAACAAATTTAATTTTCGCCATCTCACGCTGGGGTACAAACTGATACATACATCGTGCAGCCTACGTACTCGTCCCGTAGGTGCGTATTATTTCGATACACTTTGCCTTCATAAATGAGACACAGTGTGATTTGGCTCACTACGGCAACACGTCACCTTGTCAATTTCACAGCCACACGTTGCACACAATGCGACAAAACACACAATGCAATTTGAACAAAAATCTGTAGTACAGATTAACACTCTAGCAGTTATTGATGTGTCTTATTACAACCTATCAGGCAGGATGCAGGGACATAAAACGAACACAATCACTCCACAACACGGATAAACAGAAAGCACTAGGTCAGCAGCTGCATTTCCCCTTTGTCTTGCTCAACTGATCATTGCTCGATGATGTCAGGTGCTCATGTGAAATATGCAAGGACTGTGAATTCATATAGTTAATAGACTAAGTTAATATCCAACAAATGAAAGGTTTATACACACACACACACACACACACACAAACACACACACACACAATACAGTTAGACGCTATGTGGGTGTTTAAGAACCATGTTTCGATCTCCCAGGACATGTGCATTGCAGTAATATAAGCAGCTATAATGCTTAGGGGCAAAACAAATCTCAGTTGTTAGGCATAAACAAGCTTCTTTACATTTGCTTGTTGCACACATAACAAGCAGAATGCTTATCAATTCGTATCTGATAGAATAACAAGCTGCAGACATAAATAGAACAGAGTTAAGTCTTCTTTATGCGAAAAGCCATAACTGTGTATGTTAATATGAAAGTTGCAGCGATTTCTGGTCCTATTCAGAACAGCTGGTCAAACCACTTTCATTTCTTTGTACAAAGGTCTCTGGCTCCAAATGCCACATTACATAATTCCTTGAACATGTACCATGGTTACGCCTACATAAGACTGTCAAAAATGGTATGTAAACAAGCGTATCTCCATAACCATATGTGCTGGCGCTCACTTTTTTCAAACTCCAACGGGGCAATCATTTCTGTCCACAAAAACCATATTGGTTTCCTTCGCTCCAATGTTTGTTCACCCTTCCCACAATCAGATAATCCAAATGGGCAACTCAGCCAACATGATCAGTGCGACAATGGAATTGTATACAGGAAACAAGTTTTGACATGCCCTATGATCTGAGTCACCCATTCTGGATGACATGTCAAGACGGATCGGAACGGGACCAAATGATCAATTATCGGAACAAAATGGCAGAATGAAACTTTGTGTGTACAGTTATCAAGGTGTACAACAGCGATGACAAAAGTAACTGGCACAAAAGCATTTTGTACATGTAGCAGAATGATTGCATCATCTTGTACGTGTAGCAGGATGATTGCATCATCTTGTACTTGTAGCAGGATGATTGCATCATCTTGTACATGTAGCAGGATGATTGCATCATCTTGTACATGTAGCAGGATGATTGCATCATCTTGTACATGTAGCAGGATGATTGCATCATCTTGTACTTGTAGCAGGATGATTGCATCATCTTGTACATGTAGCAGGATGATTGCATCATCTTGTACGTGTAGCAGGATGATTGCATCATCTTGTACGTGTAGCAGGGATGATTGCATTACATATCCCAGATCGATGCTCATCATGGCAAGGGTGAACAAACTTCGGAGCGAAGTAAACCAATGACAGAAATGGTTGCCCCGTTGGAGTTTGAAAACAGTGAGTGCCAGCGCGCATGGTTATGGAGATACGCTTGTTTCAAAAACATACCATATTTTGAGGGTCTTACGTATCTTACGTAAGGGCGGTATAAATGATGGTACTTTACAGTAAATATTTTTAGATTACTATGCAGGGTACTCAAACCTAGGGAAATCCCCTGCAAAGTAATTCCTTATTCAACCATCACCTCCTCTAGACCTAGGCCCCTGCACACCTATGGCCCCTGCACACCCATGGCCCCTGCACACCCATGGCCCCTGCACACCCATGGCCCCTGCACACCCTATGGTCCCCTGCACACCCATGGCCCCTGCACACATATGGCCCCTGCACACCCATGGCCCCGCACACCCTATGGCCCCCTGCACATCCATGGCCCCTGCACACCCTATGGTCCCCTGCACACCCATGGCCCCTGCACACATATGGCCCCCTGCACTCATATGGCCCCCTGCACACCTATGGCCCTACATGCCTATGGCCCCCTGCACACCCATGGCCCCCTGCACACCCATGGCCCCTGCACACCTATGGCCCCTGCACACCCATGGCCCCCTGCACACCCATGGCCCCCTGCACACCCATGGCCTCTGCACACCTATGGCCCCCTGCACACCTATGGCCCCCTGCACACCTATGGCCCCCTGCACACCTATGGCCCCCTGCACACCTATGGCCCCCTGCACACCTATGGTCCCCTGCACACCTATGGCCCCCTGCACACCTATGGCCCCCTGCACGCTACTGTTACTTTTTGTGCATTCCACACGCCACAAAAAGTACTCACATTTTGAATAATTCTTCTAACCAATGACTCGAATATCTGCAGAGGAAAAGGAAAGAAAAAAATGCCATGCTCAGAGTGCACAAAGCACACACACACACTCCTCATCACACATGAAAATAGATATCAGTCAATCTCACTCCCCACAGCCCTATGCGGCCATACATTTTGTGGACAAAAGGCATACCGATAGAAATATTGAAAAGGTGGCGTAATGCCTTAGCAACCACCCTTGACAACCGACAACCTTACAAACTTTGCACTACATGTTAACATGTTTGCACCTGTCGCCATTTAAATGAATGAAGTACCTTTGTTCTATTTGTAGCCAAAGTCACATGGCCTAGTTTTCTCTCCACAACTTCCTACAAGCGGCCATTTTTGGACGAACGCATGGACTTCAACGTACTTTTTGGACCCCGTAGACAAATTCTGCTCCCCAGTTGGAAGTACAGAACAAAAGGAGACAGAAGGTACTTACAACGTATAGTATGGAACTGTAGCCATACTTTTTCTTCGCGATGGTATACGCGTGTGAAGTATATTGTGGTTTGAGCCGCCGTGTTCGCTAGTACTATACGTATTACTGATATCATGATAGCACGAAAAGGGGTAAAATGCTTATGCTGACTACCTACGATTTTGCTCGTTTGTTTGGCGGTGGAATAGATTCCACAATCCTGGGTGAAATGGATAGGCTGTGCTCTTTAACAATAGAGAGGAGCCTGTCTACCTTGTTGTGGATACATTGATAAGTTCTCTGAAGGGTGTTAAATCGGGCATGGATAGACTCTGCCCCCTGTTCACCTAGTAGTCCAAAGCCTGTACCCGTCCGTCTTGCTCAAGGGACAGTGTGATCTTCTAATAGGTGCATTTTTAAAGATATGGATGAACTTGGGAATGATGCCCTGAAGCTCTCCATGAATTCTGATATTGCATGTTCTGTGGGTGAGATGGGGATAATTATTGTTCTGGTACTTGGAAGGTGCATTTTACCTAACTCTGTGACTTTTAACTCATCAATGAACAGCTGGTCGTAGATACTGTGGCATCTCCCAAGGAGGGAGAATACAGTTGTGAACTTCTCAGCTGTTGCCGATACTGTGTCAACAAGAGTTGGGCACTTCTCATGTGCCACTTGTATCATGGAAGAGCACATGATGGAGGTGTAGCAGCCTAGGTTATGTAATAGAAAAGAGAGGGGCACAGAGGGGGTGGGTGTGGGAGGGGGCTATGCCCCCTCCTGCCCAGCAAGGGCAGTCCATGGCATTCCTATGCCTGCTTTGAGAGCTAAGGCTTGTGTTGCTCCAATATGGCTTATTATTCCGGCTTGCTTCAGTAGCAGCTCCCTCTCAGCACTATCATAACTCATTTCTTAGAAGCACAGAAATCATTCCCGTTTATGTACTCCAGGACAATCTGCCGAACATTACTCATTTCAGTGCACCTTCTTTTCAATGTTTTCCTAGAGGCAGATTCTGAAGATTTGTGTGGCCTTGTTATTTGCACGAATGTCTTGGGCTAATCGGTAGATTTTATACATAACTCAGTACTGTTTTGCTTACCAAACCATCTGTAGGGATGGAGATGGTCTTGTCAGGACTTGTGGCAGCAAGCTTGCTTAGCACTTGTGATGCCATCTTCACTTTGTCCTTGGTAGGTTTCGCATCACAATCATGGATGTTGTAATCACCAATACGTATGTTCTTCTTACAGGAAGAACACTCAACGTGTATGTCCTGCAGGAGTACCATGATGATTGGCGGTGCTGGTTTCAGTGCTGATGGCAATAAAGGTGCATCCACAAAGCAGCAAGGACATTTCACATTGCTACAACTGAAGACTTCAAACCACCTGACCATACATGTGGTGCACACCAGTGCCCTACATGGTAGCTCCAATGGCTGGCACAGGAGCTCCAGACAGATCAGGCATTGCAGCTGACCCAGTATAGCTGAATTGTTCAAGGTGCTAAGTGGCATATCAGGTGGGTGGTGTGGTGGTGCAATTCCTTTGATGTGTGCAATAATAATATCAGCTGTTGTTGGACGACCTATCGGATGTGGTGGTGTTGGCTTAGTACCTCTTTACATACCTATGCATTAAGAAAACATGCATGTAGTACAGACCCACAATTATGTTGATATTGATACCATGCATCTGTCTTCAGCATGAACCTCCCACTCAGTGATTGCTGTTAAGCTGCAGCAAGTCATTGGTCTGTCCATGAGCTGCAGCAAGTCATTGGTCTGTCCATGATCTGCTTACATGAGTAGCATAACGACACAGGGTGGATATCAGGGAGGTCATTGTTAATATCAATGCTAAAGGCTCTAAAGAGACATTCTTTGAACTCTGAACATTGATAGAATGCCCTCCTTTTCTTCCCTTTAGCCACCAAAAGGCTTCCACAGACTCTGCAACGTATCTGGAGCTGGTCTCTGTGGAGTTCCATCTAGGGCTATGTGACCGAACAAAGCAACTACAGCCGCATTATTCATAGCAAAGCAAAACCGCTTATTTGTGTGTTAAAAAAAGTATGGCTGCATCTGAATGGTGCTTCTGTATAACTCAATGTGTGTAGTTCACGGTGCGGCATACTGACCTTCTTGAGAATTTGTCTGTGCGTGATGTTTTCAACCAAAAGTTACCCCTCTCCCTTACGATATCCGTATAAAAATTGGCTGCGCGTTATTCAGAATTGCGAAACTACGAATGCGCATATGGTATCGTCTCTACTACGATGGTACCCCAGTTAAATGGAAGGGAAAAACAAGCTTGTGATGGTAAAATGAGCAAAGATACAGCTCTCTATGTAAGTGCTATTTTAATGAGGCCATGGCGCAACAAGCCGCAATGGACTTTTTTTGTTTACGGTATGGTCTAATTATGGACCCTTTTGTCCAGCCGCAAATGGCTGTGTCCCATGGCTGCCTTAGTTTTGCTCACCACCAAAATAACCACAAGGGTGCAATTAATAACCACAAGGTTGTGATCTAAATAATGTATTGAGTGTTTCTGTTACAATAATGTGTATGTAAATCATTGCTATACATGTATACTAGCATTGAAGCTTATCAGTTCAGACGTGCCATGCCCCCCCCCCCCCGGCCAGTGCAACTGCTGTGCCCCCCTGCACACACTCTATGGTTACCTCAAGCGCTGACTCCCTATGATTACCTCACTGACACCCATGTCTTCCCTATGGTATACCATTACCTCACTGACACCCATGTCTTCCCTATGGTACACCATTACCTCACTGACACCCGTGTCCTCCCTATGGTACACCATTACCTCGCTGACACCCATGTCCTCCCTATGGCACACCATTACCTCGCTGACACCCATGTCCTCCCTATGGCACACCATTACCTCACTGACACCCGTGTCCTCCCTATGGTACACCATTACCTCGCTGACACCCATGTCCTCCCTATGGCACACCATTACCTCGCTGACACCCATGTCCTCCCTATGGCACACCATTACCTCACTGACACCCGTGTCCTCCCTATGGTACACCATTACCTCGCTGACACCCATGTCCTCCCTATGGCACACCATTACCTCGCTGACACCCATGTCCTCCCTATGGCACACCATTACCTCACTGACACCCGTGTCCTCCCTATGGTACACCATTACCTCGCTGACACCCATGTCCTTCCTATGGTACACCATTACCTCGCTGACACCCATGTCCTCCCTATGGTACACGATTACCTCACTGACACCCATGTCTTCCCTATGGTACACCATTACCTCACTGACACCCATGTCTTCCCTATGGTATATCATTACCTCGCTGACACCCATGTCCTCCCTATGGTACACCATTACCTCGCTGACACCCATGTCCTCCCTATGGTACACGATTACCTCACTGACACCCATGTCTTCCCTATGGTACACCATTACCTCGCTGACACCCATGTCCTTCCTATGGTACACCATTACCTCACTGACACCCATGTCCTCCTTATGGTACACCATTACCTCGCTGACACCCATGTCTTCCCTATGGTACACCATTACCTCGCTGACACCCATGTTCTTTTCAGCACTGGTTTCCTTGAAGGGCAGATTGAGGGCTTCAGCAAGTGCCTGTCCCTCCAACGTACTCACCATCCTTCTCCCGTCTTGATCACACTTATTAGCCACTAGCATCTTCATCACTCTCTCAGAGGTGTGCTATAATAAGAGATAAAGCAAAGTCTCTATAAAACATGCACCTAGGAGCTAACAAGGGCCCAGGGTACATGTCACACAAAACTGCTATGGGTGGTCTGTTCTTAAAGTACACACCCATGTATCCATGGTTACTAAACCATCCTCTCATCAACAAAGGGAGTCTGGAATATCGACTTGTACAGTGTAATCAAATGTGCAAGCAATGGAATTAATTCTTCTAATAATATCTGCCAATTTCCATTGGCTTGACAGGCACATCATAATGATGTCAGTACAGCCAGCAAGGATCCCACCACAAATGTCCTGGTACAGCAGGAATAAACACATCCTGTATACTTGCCTTATTAGGTACAGCTTCATTCCAAGGTACAACTAGTTAATCCTCCCTACTAGTGATACGTGTGTGAGTGTGTGTGTGGGAGGGAGTGAGGAGGGAGGGAGGGAGGGAGGGAGGGAGGGAGGGAGGGAGGGAGGGAGGGAGGGAGGGAGGGAGGGAGGGAGGGAGGGAGGGAGGGAGGGAGGGATTGAGGGAGGGAGGGAGAGAGACTTCCCTTTATGTCGCATACAAACAAGGTGATACCATTGTATGGGGTACCCCAATGTTACCACACGGAATGCCCCAGCCATGGCCTTGAAAGAAGGCCCGTCTGTACAACATGACTTGGGCAGACACAGACTGGTAATGCACTCCATGAATCAGTTCGGGTACATAGTACATGTATCAGAGTATACCTCTTTTTAGACAGGTGCACTCCAAAGCTACTGTAATACTATACAACAGGCAGACCATCTAACAGAGCACAGGGTAGATACATGAAAGCCATTGCTTGGCTATCCAGTGACACCATTGTTTCATGTGAAGATCACACATCACATGATGATCACATGATAATCACATGATGATCAACATGCCACAAAAGCCCTTCGAAAGCATCCTAAAGGTATGATGATATGATTCATAGATACACGTGAGAGGACATGGAGGAAGTGGATTCTCGTGATGTATTCTATTATTTAAAAAGGTCAGGCTTAAAATTACTGGCCTTGCTCTGTTTAATCACTGCCCAGGGCCGACAGGGGGAGGAGGGGACTGCTATGAAGTTCCATCATCACCTCATATCTAACATTACATCATCCACCAGAGCCTGACCAATCTTTCTATTGCTTCCCCCAGCCCTGCTACCCTAAGGTGAAAACGTTGTAATAAGAGGCAACATGACATGGAAGCCGATGTCCAAACACACCTATCATGCACAGGCACTAGGTGTTTTGAGTGCATGTATGTGTCAAGATGGAGGGCATGCATGCATGCAGCTATGGCATTGGCCTACAGCACAGAGTTTGAGGAGAGCGGGACGCACAGCCTGGACGATCTAGTATTTTCCAGGTTATGCCGGCAATCAGACTGTGTGTGTGTGTGTGTGTGTGTGTGTGTGTGTGTGTGTGTGTGTGTGTTGTGTGTGTGTGTGTTACAAACAAGTTGATACACATGTGGGCCTCTTTAGACAGTAGGAATGAAACAAGCACTGCCAATGTAACAACGAGGAGGTGCACAACAGATGCAACACATTCGATCGATAAAACAAATAGTGAAATCAGTGCATGTGTGCAACTATGGAATGAGAGGTGGGGTGGGGAGGAGAGGGGGGAGGAGAGGGGGGGAGGAGAGGGGGGGAGGAGAGGGGGGGAGGAGAGATGGGTGAGGAGGAGAGGTGGGGAGAGGAGAGGTGGGTGGGAGGAGAAGTGGGATGGGAGGAGAGGTGGGGTGGGAAGGAGAGGTGGGGTGGGAAGGAGAGGTGGGGTGGGAAGGAGAGGTAGGTGGGAGAGGAGAGAAGGGGGAGGGGAGGGAAAGAAAAAAGGGCAGCAAATTAGGGTAGGAGAGAAGGGTGGGGAGAGGAAGAGATGGCTAGGGGGTACTGCCACCCATAGCAGTGGTACATTGATGCTTACCATGTTGACCGAATTCAGCCATCTTGATATGCCTTCAAAAGATTTTTGATTGGTGATGTCATACACTAACAGGATGCCCTACAAAGCAGTGATTGAGAGGTCAATGTACATGTACACGTTTGCACTCCATTCAGTATGAAGTATGTGCGCATGTTGTGTGCATGTGTGTGTTTGTGTGCTCCTGCGTTGTTTGGGATGCATGTGTTGAATTATTGTGGGGAGGTTTGGGGGAAAGCTCGGCTTACACTGTACCTCATGTGACTCAATGAATTCACTATGACACAAGTCATTAGTAAAACCTCAGTGTACTTACATTTTACTAGAAAAACCATAATTGACCCAAA
Source organism: Ephydatia muelleri (assembly GCA_013339895.1). Taxonomy (NCBI): domain Eukaryota; kingdom Metazoa; phylum Porifera; class Demospongiae; order Spongillida; family Spongillidae; genus Ephydatia; species Ephydatia muelleri. Next base: position 5,646,592 of record JABACO010000005.1, read on the forward strand.
TGCACTTGTAGCCACATGCTTAAAAAGTGTGTGTAGAAGGTCTCCATGCATAGCAGAAGGTGGGAGGGGCAGACCGGTGTGGGAGGGCGGGACTAACCTCTGCTCCTCTGCAGAATGTGCTGGACAAGGAGCAGTACCTTTCCTGTCCAGCTGTGTCCCTGCAGAAACACACATACACACACACATACACACACACATGCATACATACACACATACACACACATACACACACACACACAACACACACACATAACATACACAACACACACACACAACATACACACACACAAACTTAAGTCCCAGTGATACACATGAGCTTGAGCACAACTGCGATGATATTAAATACATGTATATGATTGATTGTGACCTCACCATATTTGTAGTCTGACCTTTCTGCCGTCCATATCAATGTTCTTATACATGAAATCAACACCTGGTGTAATGGAGGTGAGGCAAGGGAGGAGGTTAGACAATGTGGAGAGATGAGGAGAGGTTGGCACATGGGGAGGTGAGGGGAGAGATGGAGGAGTTGGTGTGTGTATGAATACCAAAAAGGTGTGAGATTTGGATTATGTCTTGTAAAGGGACCCCAAGGACAAAGGATATTGTTCAGGTAGCCAATGGGTAACAAGCGACCAGACAATTAGGTGGTTCATGTTCTATTGGATATGACACATATGCCTACACATATACACTTGTACACACAAATATATATACTGAAATTGAATTGCACAAAATTTAATTTCTAAACTTCAAAGTGTCTTTTTGTCTTTCCTTGAGACACCACACAGCATAGCTCTTATGCCAAAGTTGTTTCACTATGTACCAGCAACTAACTGCAAAAATTACACACGTATAACTACATACGTATAAATATTGGTGCTTTTCCAATTCTAAATACATTGGCGTACTATTAATAGTAATTTGGTTACAGCAGAGGAAAAAAGGGAAAAACAACACTGGCAAACCATGGAGGGTAGCATTGTCTCTGTCCTACATTAGGCCTCTACTCCCTTGATTTATCGTAGGGATGAAGGCATTCTTATACAATTGAGTAATGAGTAAACCAATTCTCTCTCGCATACATACAGCGTGTGGGAGAAACAAAGCTAAATGCAACAGAACCGCAGCGCGCATGTACATGCGCGTACTAACACACACAAAAGCGATACGCAACGCACACCAGCATATAGGGCTCATGTACAACTTACATGCATGCACTTGGGTACGGACATCCCTCGCTCGAATAACACAAGTCCTTACAATACGAATACTCGTGTTGTGCATGCAGTTAGCTATACATGGCTTTTCCACTCACCAATGGACGGCGCATAGCCCGGAGTGTATTTCCCGTCTACGTATCGATGGATTAAGGTGGTCTTCCCTGTGCTGCTATCTCCGACCAGTACCAGTTTCAGTACGCAGTCGACGTTGGTCATTTTCGGTGGCAAAAAGACCCCTCCGTGTAGTCCCCAGACCATGAATTGCTATTGAGTTATTAATTATTAGGTAATGAGATAAACTAAGGCGCATGTCATGCATGCGCGGATAATATCACAGCCACCAACGAATCACGTGCGTAATGAATTCGCCAGTGATTCGTGGGCGAGCGTTAGACAACGGACGTGATTCATCTTTATGGGTCGTATGTGATTCTCTCGACCTAGACCACGCCCAAAATGAAGTAGTACCGTAACAGCTTCAAAATGAATCGGTTGTGATAATTTAGTTTGATTCGGTCGAAAAAGCAATCGTCACTGTTACGGCGCTTAGTATCATCACATGCGATTCTGACTGCATGACCACTTCGTCTTGGTAGGCGTGGAAAGTCCATTTCTGGGACTCTCACGTGACCAAATGGCCGAACGTGCAAAATTAAGTTTCCCTACCTTTCGAAGTACAACAGGCACCTGGAAAGCGCGCACCACTTAAGATATGCTACAAGTGTTCAGCAGAGTACCGCTACAGCAAGTTTATTCGTCTGTGGTACTTTTTATCTGAACCTGCGCAGGGGCGGATACAGGAATTCTGAAGGGGGGGGGGGGGGGGGGGGGGGTCCAACATGAAAAATAAATAGGGGGAGGGTGCGGGAGGGGGATGGAAGTTTTGGGGGGGCTCTTACTTGGTCATTTTTGACGCTTGGTCATTTTTGACGCCTGAAACTGGTACGATGGGTTATGAAATGCATATGATACAATAATGGGTTGAACCTAGTATTGATTATAATCTGATCATGCATGCAGATAATACAAAAAATGCATGCAATGAAGTAGTACTGGCTGAATTAGTTTCAAAAGAGATTCTGATATACATGTACATGTAAACAATGAACAATACATTAGTCAAACAAAATGCACGATTGAAACATTCTTCTGCTATGTTTGATAATAAAATTATGGCATATGTCGTCAATGTTGATGTCAATACACAGTTTATACAGGAGTTAAACCATGAATAACAATTGGATGCATTTTTTCAATTATCTACCGTAAGATTTCAGGGCTGGTTTCTCGACAGGTTGTTTGTCTTTGGTGTCCTCTATATAGATACACATTCCACATTGTTCAATTGATCGCGACGCCACGTAGGGTTTTGCGATGAAGGAAAGTGCCGAAGTTATGTACGAAATAATATCACAGAACAAAACTTACCTTTCGATCGTTTTGAAAAAAACGAGAGTATTGACGAAGTACGCTTTGTAGCCATATGCATCCGATGTAATAAAGAGGTTAAATGCACACGTCGCACGTGATATAGCAAGGGGAGGAGTCGGGGGGGGGGGGGGGTCCGGACACCACGGACCCCCCCCCCCCCCCCCCCTGCGTCCGCCCCTGCTGCGGCAGCAGGTTCAATATAGGATTGATTGAGGATTGATGAATATCATTAAAAAAACTTCACTCGCGTCTGGAGGGACAACGGAGAAACGGATCGCTTGTCTCTTTGTCGCGATGGAACGAGAACTCAAAGATCTACAGTTCTACGTTTGTTCCGTGTCATAAAACGGTATACTTTTAGAGAAACAAACGAATTCCTTTTTCTCGTGCCCAGTCCTAAAATAATTCTTGGTCGTCGTCGTCGTCTTCTTCTTCCTTAGGAAGGTATAACTCGAGCTACGAACGGTTTTGAATAACGGCAATAGCACCAATATCTTCAGAATTCACCTGCACGTTATCCTTTAAGGTCATATAGACACCTAGAAAGAGAAGTACCCTCATGCGGTAGCAAGTTCTATATAGGAATTGGTATAAAGTTATTGCAGAAGTTTATTATTGTTCAATGAAGTTATTTGTACTCCCCCCCCCCCCCCCCCCCCCCCCCCCCCGCTTTTCGTATCGGGCCTGAAGCGGACAGCACCCCCCCCCCCCCCCCCCCCCCCCCCCCCCCCGCTTGTCGTATGGCGGGTCTAAACCCCCACCCTTAAAAACTTATCTACGCCCTTGGGGGGGGGGGGGGGGGGGGGGGGTGCTGTCCGCTTCAGGTCCGTGTTTGGCACACAGCAAATACGTTATCGTTAATAATTAACGGCAGAGATAATATATAGAACGGTTACAAGTATGTATAGCCGAAGCTAACATATCCCAGACAGGGTGTTCCGGGTGCTTCACCCTCCTCGGCAAAAATTGTAACCGGTAATAACGTCCCTATGCCAAACAATTAAAGGGCCTCCACTTTTCGTATTGGGTCTGTTCTGAAGCGGACAGCACAGGGGTGGCGGAAGCAATTCAGCATTGGTCCGGCTTGGGCGTGGCCATAAAATTTTTTCTATATCGATAGCTGCCATACTTCGTAGTGTAATATTGTGCAACTATGACGCATAAAACAAAGTTACAAATTTACATTACAATTATAATTTACCGAAAACATGCATTCTATGTTCACTTCCACAAACAAACTCATTCGCTGTTGAAGATAAATCAACATCATCCAACTGCTCTTTGGCGGGTGGAACTTCTCGGGAATGCCCTAGCTGCTTGCTAGTCATTTGTTAATCTCACGCACGTGTAGAAAGTATTAAAGTTATTAATGTGATATAAATACAGCGAGCGACCCTTATGTGGTTATATATTGTACATAAACAGCAACCTCCCTAGGCTTAGGATTTAAGAAACTAATATATATATTTTTTAAGCTCAGTATTAAGATTGGTCCGGCCAAAGCCGGAACTGCCCCCCCGGTTGCGCCACCCCTGCAGCAACTCCCCCCCCCCCCCCCCCCCCCCCCCCCCACTTATCGTACCTGGCCTAACCTGAATCACCCCCCTCGCTGACGCCGGCCACTGCTGTAGTGTGCAGGTATTAGTGTCGTGGTCCATTTGAGATAATAAAGTGATGTCTTACTTCGCGCTTGCCTACCAGGGTTAGTATTTCAATCACACTAACATCGAAAGTAAGCCGGTCATTCAAGACAGGTAATTTATTGGTGAGAGTGCTATAATTGCACATAAACATTGTTAATTCGTTTAATAGTTAGTTAATCGACCCCCCAAAAATTACGTCAACTATGGAGTATATAATTAAAGAACATATCTTGATTTTAATTTCATAATCCATTACAATCTGAAACTCAAATTTTTTTATACTGGAAAGTAAAAAAATTCCGCTATATGGTAAAATGTTATAGAATTCAATTTGGAAATTTTTTATGAATGTCCTCCAATGTATGGGGCATTTCTGGATATGCGCTACTAACTAGTGCACGAAAGAGAGTGCATGATAATGAGTATGAGTACAAAAAAGGTAAATCACGTTCTGTTCAACTTGATCACAGAAATTCAAATAAACGCCAAAAAATTGATGCATCCACTCGCACTAAACAACTGTCTGATCTAGAGCAGAGGCTTATCAATATCAATCTGTCTATAAAAATGAAGCAGAATAGGTGTCAGGAGATAAGAACTACAAACTGTGTGATGAGCTAATGAGTGATATCAGCTTTACTAATTGAACAGCAACTAATTGAATCTGAGCTTTCTACACTGAAAGGAAAAGAAAAAAAATCATACTGGTATCACTGTAGACGATCTAGTCCTCTTCTGATTTGGATCTGTCTGGTTCATCGTATTCAGGTACTTTGTCTGATATGTTTAGTCCAATGTCAGAACAAGCAGACAACTCTTTTCAGCCTGACCCTTTTCATCAGGGCCTCCCTCCAACATAACTGCTACTGTGTCAGGCAGAGGGAGGCCAAGTACAATCACACAATATATTGCTAAATGTATTAATCGCCCTGGAATGTATACTGTTGTATCTAATAATATATATGTGACTCCTGTAAGTGATGTAACCTTGCGTGATTGCATCCAAGCTCTTGCTACGTACTGTGAGCTACAGCACTGCAAAAAGCCCTGTATTTGTAAACCAATGATACAAGCTGCTCTTATAAAAAATTCATTCTGTATCATCTCTGTTACAGAACTGTATTTCCAATCAATCTCAACATGCAAAAAGAAAACTTTTGCAAATGCCACTGGTAATAATTCATTGTGGTTCCTCAGATAGTGGCAAATGTGAACTTTTTGTAATGGAACACATAGCTGGTATAGACTATGTACAAATTGCTAAGTTTCTAGAATCTACTAAACAGCAGGCTTCTACTTCTATATTGTTGAACAAACCAGAGTTTACTCAACTGCTTGGTGTAGCACAGACTGAACGAGAACGCCAATGCATATCTTATTGCATAGATAAGTCACTTGGGCTTTCGTTCAAATCTGCAAGACGTCACTTTGGATTTAATCGTATGGCACAACGCATAGCTAGAATGGACAAGTGTATCAATGAAATTCAGACCATTCATGAATGTGCTGATCGAATCGTAGTGATCAAGGAAGCATCACGTTTAAGGTCATTGGGTTGCACTGGAAATAGTGTCAGCACAGGTGATGGAGGACACGGTGGAAGTAATGGAGTCATGGATGCCCCGCTTTTAAGGTCATTGGGTTGCACTGGAAATAGTGACAGCACAGAACAATTTGCTGTTTGAGACAAGACTGTATTCATCCCATGTGCCGTTCTGGGGCCTATCAGCTCCCAACATGGTACAATGGTGGTCCATGCATTAGGTACTTACCACTGCCCATTCCAGACCCTGAGCGTCCATATGGTGGAAACTGCAGTGAGTGCTATGGGCACTTCATGAAACTAGATAGAGCAATTAATGCAACCATCGCTCCAATGTGCAAGCCTCCATCCGCTAACCTTAAAGAAAATATAACGGCAATCCCTTCCATGGCAATATCATTCAGGAAGCAGCTAAACAGGTTCTTTTACCACCTTGAGAGGTTGAGATGTGGTTTGAACATCTTGCGACAGTTGCAGAAATGAGGAAAAAGGGATCCAAGAAAGCTGCAGAGACCCGGCAAAAGAACAAAAAGGCTGCTGCTGAGATTCACAAGGGAACTAACGAAGCAGAAACTTTTTGTGGTGCATGTAAGTCTCCATACAGACAGTACACTACTGTGATAGAGGACTGGATTTGTTGTGACAAATGTGGTTCATGGTTTCGTTATCGCTGTGTTGGAATAGAATTTGTGCCTGAAAGGTTTTTTTGTGGTTTTTGTAAATGATTTTTTCTACGTTTGGTGCATTCTTTGTATTATCTGTGTGGGATAGAATGTGTGGGAAATACGGCCATCCAGTTCTGATCTGATTGTGGTAGAATACATAGTTACTCTCTTTTCTAGGTGCGTACACCTATTAAATCTCTAAGTCAAACTGAGCGTGCTTAAAAAGAAAGGTATGTACGATGTACAGTACAAACATACGTTCTCTTTTAATATAAATAAATAAATGAATACGTCAGTTTCTTCGATCTCCACATGCGACTCAGGACATCGTAGCAGATCGATACCTGAAATCAGACAGCACTTTAAACACGAACGGAACATCACCACGAACAAGCTTGCACTTTAAATAGAATACAAAACTACTACTGTACAAAAAAAAAACATGTTAAAAATATAGCATTTAGTATCACGGTTTATACCAATAAAGGCAAACGCACGTTCTTTCGTTTGTTTTGAGCAGTAGAACAACGTACACCGTAGACAGTTTAATATTATTTTTAGGACAGGGTCGAGGAGGGTCATTTGACCAGTTATACTAACCCCCAACCTTGCGAGTTGAGCTGGGGCATTTGATTTAATAAATGTCAAATCCCCCATATGTCCCGGATGGGGGGGGGGGGGGGGGTCGCACTTACCATTGATAGGCGCATAAACCCTAAACCCTAAATATATATCCTAACAGCGTCAATGCCGCGTCTTAGGATTCTCACCCAGACTTGCCAGCTACATCGTTTTTACGTTGTTAAGACGGGCAGATCAAGTACTTCTTAGTACTCGAAACAAAGTTGCATTGCGTTTCAGTTTTTACTGGATCACTGTTACAAGCTCTGTGAGGCTTTACGTGAGTTTCAAAGGTGAGCATGGCGTGGCTCGAAGGTCAATTATCATATGGCAATAATCTACAAGTGCCAAATTTAGCATGACTGGATTTTCGATTGCCTTTCGATCGTTCCTATCTATACCTTGGAATTTGCATCTCTTATATACCCAAATGAGTGGTTCGATCGGTATGCGTTGGGCCTGTGCACGGCTTGTTATACTTGTGTTGTAACACATTGTAAATACACCGTGCAAAATAAAAAACAAAACAACAAAACGAAGATAATTTTTGAAAGCCCTGATTCCAGCAGTCTCATTCACTGGGAATCAAAAACCACATCTCCACGCGCTGAAATTTTTTAGCAGGGTTTTTCTGTGAAATGTCATCCGAACCTAGCGCTGTTCCTAGAATTTATGCTGTCAGGCACACGATTCAGCAAAACAAATTAGTCAAACATATAGAGCAATGCAATAACAAGCCAGCACATGTACATATATACTCATACACAAGCCAGAATCAGCCACATTCCTACTCATCTGTGGTTCAATTGTACCAGTGATCAACCACATTCCTACACACTCATCTATACAAGGTTGTGGTTGAATGTACCACTGGGACAAGTCATAGACCATCACAACGCAGGAGGGGTGGATAATGTATGCATAGAAATAACATGCCAAGATACCTGTCAAGTGCCAGCCAACAACTCCAGTCTAAGATATCTTACAAGTGCCAGCCAGTTCAGAAACCTGTACAGTGCAGTGCAGGGGTAAATGGCTTGGTTGTCATAGCAACAATACCACATCTATACACTTTGTGGGCTTCCTCCATCTGGTTACCCAGGAGGAGACCCACCAGTGCTGAATGGCACTCCAAATGAACCTTATTGTCCACACTGCCTGTTCGGGCCTTGCAGTGTTCCCTCATTGGGAGAGAGCTGTCCCATCCTTGGCCAATGACAGAAAGCGGTACAAACGTTTACCAGCAATTCTGGAAGCTTTTGAAAGACCTGGGGTTGTGGGACCACCCAACATACCTGGCGAGGAATGTGCACACACACCCACTATGTAAATACAAACCTGAAAGTGCTGGCTGATGTTCATGATTATTGCACGTAGACGGTCAGGATTGCCACCACAGTTCCTCATGCTCCAATACAAGTGCACCTTGATGCACCTTGCTGAATAGCCAGATATTCCATTTCTAATCAATATGTCCAGAAAGTACATACCCTTATCAGAAAGTTCAGTGAACCACGTCCTATCCCTTGTACGGACCGTACCGGCACAGATATGACGCAACTGCTTCGACACATTCTTAGTGCCTGCAATAACTCCAATCAATTCACCACTGAAAACCAATAGATACCTTACAATGCCAAGTGTCGTAGGAATTGACCATCCCGAGTTGTTGTACATACTGCTTTATAGTAGCCTGGTAGTCATGGGCTACCTCTGTGATGCTTAACCCTTTGTTAGAAAGAAAATGTGAAATTGTAAAAAGTTGGGACACAAGAGCAAACCTTGGGCAATAACTTGAGGCAAGACTATCTTAGTGCATGCCACCTCCCTGGTCTGAGCAACTCTGTGCTGCTGTCTGGAAAGAGTGGAATTTTCAACAATCCTATGTGTACTGAAACAGACAATACGCTGATAAACATGGGCATTTAGAACTTATGTGCATACCTTCCAGCCAGACAAGGTACCGTTGAGTGGTATGCATTTGACGTAGAATCGTGACGTGCATCACTTATAACCCACTATATAGTAAATATAAAAATAAACTTTTTAAATGTGGCACTCTAACCTCTCCACTTGTAGCATGGTGAGGGCTTTCCTTCACACGTTCAACAGCAGCTTTCATGGACTCTTCTGCTACATCTGCCACCATCTGCTGGTACAGTTTGTTCAGATAAACTGAATGAACATGGATTACAACAGGATGTAAAATAAAATAATATAAATCAATCATCTCAGCCCCCACCTGAGCTGATGTATTTCTGCTTCACTACACCCATACCAGCAAATAAAGAGAAATTCATGTACTGGCGAGGCAACATGCCAGCACACACAGCATGGACCAGTCTGCAAAAAGAATCACATTTGCATTGATATTACTAGTACTCTTACTTCTGATTAACAAGGTAATGCACTCTGGAACTAGCCCAGACACGTGACTGCTTGCAGTGTGGGCAAACAAACTGGACCCTAGCTACATGTCCCTTCTAAGTGAGTAGTAAATGAGTTTTATACAGAGCATTGAACAGAATTACTTACGGTACTCATACCTTTATGAAAGAAGCTATAGTCCAAGATGGGTTGGAGAGACAGCCACACTGTTGGACAACGCCCGAACAAAGACTCTTGAAGGTCTTACGCTCGACCACAAAGAGGTCTTGGTCACTGGCGTCTTCGTCTCCCGTGTAGATCCCTTAGTAAGTTAGTAAACCCAATTTTGTATACCATACGTACATGTATATATCTATCTAACTAACCTGCAGAATCCAACATCATTTCATTCCTAGAAAAGGATGTTCTGCTACTTGAGGCCTGGACATTCTCGAGTTGGGTCAATACACGGTCCAGCAAAGCATTCAACACGCTGATAGTAGCGTTCCGCTTGCAACCAGGCGCAAGTACATGTAGTTGCTTCGCTGCCTCAAATCTACTCAGAAAGTTTCCTTTTCCTCTTGAGAGGAAAAGGACCCTTGCAGATGCAGTCTATACCTAGAGTACGTATCTTCTGGTGACGAGGTCGCCATTATACGAACATGTGAATTGATTATAATCACCACATCTATTCATGTGCCCTATACAGATGACCAGGGCTCGATGACCAGGGCTCGTACAGATATGGAAGTGACAGTCTTAGCGAACTTTGCAGCCCAAAAGCTAGGTTATAACTCTTTGAAGGAGCACCAAATTGCAGTGCTTCCAACAGGTTATGGGAAGAGTCTATGCTACGCATGTCTGCCATCACTATTCGACAATATGCTTGACTTGCACACTAATGATCGCTCCATTGTTGTAGTCCTTACTCCTCTGACCGCAATAATTCAGGACCAGGTGATGAAATGTTATAGTGAAGTTGATAAATCATATATTTATTTCCAGGTGTCTTCATTTTCGTCAAGAGGGTTAGAGACTGGGAGTGGGGTCCTTCGAACCCCCCGAACCCCCCCTGGCTACAGGCTTGAGGGATGGCCAATAAAAATTACGTACTGTGCAAAGTTGGCCTATACAAATTAAATTTTGTCAATGAGTATCAGCTATATGAGGCTCGAGTTTGTGTTTGACCTTAAGTGTCGCTTACGTCATGGTGGGTCTGGGTAATACGAGACTATCTAATCTCCAGCTGGCGGTGTGGGGAAAAGCGCCCTCACAATTCAACTAACCCAGTATTACTTCAGAGAGGAGTATGATCCGACTACTGGTACACTGATGCAGCGATGATAGAAAAAGTGGCTAGTGTCAATTGGTGTATTTCACTCCAGAGGCACTATTAGACAATAGGAGGCTTTTCTGCAAAGTGATGAATACTCCACACTGGTATGTAAGGTTTTATTGAGCTCTAATCCTTTTCTTGTAAGGGGAGAAACACTTCGGCAATCATATGAAGCCTTTTGCCACAGACGTCAGCATGCTAGCATCAACAGAGTCCAGCTCCGTAGACACGTGACCAGAATTATTGGATTGAAGGATTGCTGTTGTAGTTTCTATCTCAGCTATCTGTTACAGTGTTTCAAGCCACAGTAGACATTCACTCCATTGCTAGAGGAAATAAAGTTACAAAAAGTTTCTTTACCACGAGTTATTATATACTGCAGGTGTTTAAAAGACCGTTCTACCTTATATTAAAAAATATTTAATGGATTGGGAGAATATTTTACAGATCCTTGATGCTCCAGATTTGTCCCGATTTAGGCTTGTAGATATAATTACCAGCTGTACAGATGATGATCAACCAGGTCAACCAGTGAGACAAGGACACAAAACTCATTGGTTACCAGTGAGGCTGAAGGAGAAAGTGCAGACGGCCTGGAAGCAGTTGTCTGAAGAAACACGAGGAAATTATCAGTTAGCCATGGATGCATTTCAGAAGTGGTTTGAGCCAAGCAGCAAGCGCGAACACTACGTGACAGAGATTCATTTCAGGAAAAGGAAGAGCAGTGAGCAATGGGGAGACTTCGCTGACCAGTTGCGGTGCCTGGCGGACAAGGCATTTTCAACACTAGTGGGGGACACTAAAGAGGTACTAGCATTAGATAGATATCTCAGCGAGATTGCGGATCTGAAGATTGCATTTGCTGTGAGACAGCAGAGGCCAGAGACGCTGCAGGAGGCGGTCACTTCTACTTTGCAAATGGAGTCCTATGCAGCGATTCCAGACAAAGGAAAGGAGGCAAAGGTTTCATCAACAGTGGTGGAGGACCTCAATGAGCATGACTCGTGTAACGTCTGTACACAACCAGGCACCAACGTTCCCACATCACTGGACTCTATTGTGAAACGGTTAGAAAAGTTGGAATGTGAGAAGGGAAATGGTCAAGAAAGGGGCTGGGTCAGTCAGGAGTATGGAAGAGGCACATGGGCAAAGAAATGCTTCAAGTGCGGGCAAGAGGGCCATTTCGCCACAGGCTGTGCCTTTGGTCCAAGAAGGAGGGAGCAGGGAAACTGAACGCCTTAGCACTGCGAACCAAGTGCAAAAGAGCGTAAAAGAGGTCCAAAATGTGGTTAGCTTAGCTGTTAATCTTACAATGTCGTATTATATCACTGTGCAGGTACATGACCTTGCTCTCCAGCTGATGGTTGACACAGGAGCTGCAGTGAGTCTCCTTAGGCGAGAGCAGTGGTCTAGACTGGGTGGTGCTGAGAAACTCAAGATGGAACAATGGGATGGAGGCAGACTAGTAGGTGTTGAAGGGAGTCCTGTTGAAGTGAATGGTGTGGTGACAATGGACATTCATATTGGGTAAGATTTGACTTTGTTGTGTTTGGTGCTTTGAAGGTTTAGTCTCTCATTGTCCTTGATTTTTTGAAGAAAGACATCCCTAGAAGGGTGATGCAGCTTAGGGGGACGATGATACCACTACATAGTCTGGAGAGGACAGGGCTGCGTGTCAAGTAGCAGTACCTTGATAGAAAATGTGACAATTCCATCATGGAGTGAGGTGGAAATGGTGGCAAGTACAAAATCATTGTGCATAAGTGGCTTGTGGTTAGTAGAAGGTAGTAAGCCCAACCTCCCAATTCTCATCGCAAATGGAATTATAAACCCATGAACTGAATTAGGGTATGCGTATGCTAAACCCCTCATCTGTAGATGTTACAGTCTACAAGGGAATGGAGGTAGCAGTTGCTACAAGGGTGGAGGAAAATCATCTGGCCGCAATCCCCTCATCTGGACATTCCACCTACACAGAGAAGCAGGTAGAGAAACCATGGGAAAAGAAGGAACTGTTGCTCAAATTGGTGAAGGAGTGTGCGGAGGATCTTTCAGAAGAGGAACGTGAGCAATTATTCATCCTTTTACTGATGCTGGCAGAGACGGGGAGCTGGATGTACATCCTTAGTGCAGCACTCAATTGCTACAGAGGATACTCGGGCCATCAGGTAGCCTTATAGACAAGTGCTACAGAGGATACTCGGGCCACCAGGTAGCCTTATAGACAAGTGCTACAGAGGATACTCGGGCCACCAGGTAGCCTTATAGACAAGTGCTACAGAGGATACTCGGGCCATCAGGTAGCCTTATAGACAAGTGCTACAGAGGATACTCGGGCCACCAGGTAGCCTTATAGACAAGTGCTACAGAGGATACTCGAGCCACCAGGTAGCCTTATAGACAAGTGCTACAGAGGATACTCGGACCACCAGGTAGCCTTATAGACAAGTGCTACACCACCTGCTGAACCTCGGTCTAGTGTTGCAGAAGTTGAGAGAGGCGGGGCTGAAAATTAAACTTAAACCTTCAAAATGTGCTTTGTTTCGTAAGGAAGTAATATACAGAGGGCACAGGATCTCCCGAGAAGGCATTGCTACCGATCCAGCCAAAGTTAATGCTGTAAAGAAATGGCCTGTCCCAACTACAGTTCAAGAGCTGCAGAGGTTATTGGGATTAGCTGGCTATTACGGACGGTATGTAAGCAACTTTGCTGCCATTGCAAGACCCCTGTATCACATGACAGAAAGGGGACGAGAATTCAAGTTGACTAACAAATGTTCAGAGGCATTTGGTATTCTGAAGTCACGGCTGATTTCAGCTCCCATCCTTGTGTTTCCCGATGTTAACAAGGCTTTTGTCCTTGACACAGACGCAAGTGATTTCTGAGTGGGCGGTGTCCTATCACAAGGAGAAAACGAAGGGGAACAAGTGATAGCCTACGCCAGTCGTGTGGTCAGTAAACAGGAACGGAAGCATTCTGTCACTAGGAGAGAATTGCTAGCCGTGGTAACATTCACAAAGTACTTCCGATCTTACCTTTTGGGACGGCGTTTCATTCTCAGGACAGACCACAGTTCACTGCAATGGCTGTATGACTTTAAAGAACTGGAGGGGCAAACCGTGAGATGGCTGGAACAGCTTCAGGAATTCAACTTTGAGGTGGTTCATCGCAGTGGGCATAGCCACAGAAATGCGGATGCTCTCTCTTGGCTTAAGGAATTGGAGGATAAGGAGGATACAAGTGATGTCACCACAGCCCCCGTTGTGCCAGAAGACTCTATTCAAAGATTGCAGTAGAACGAAGAAGCTATTGGTCCTCTGTATCAAGCCGTGAGTAAGGGTGCATGTGCGGCCGTCTACTATATCGATAAAAGTGGAATGCATGCAGGGAGGCTGCACAGCTTCTTGAGCAGTAGGGACAGCTCATCCTGAAGGATGGAATACTGTACAGACAACATGAAGACGCAAAAGGATACACAAGACTCCAAATGATTGTACCTAAGGTAAGGCGAGATGACGTGTTGCAACAACTGCATAGCGCGCCTGCAGGGGGGCACCTGCAGGGGGGCACCTTGGTGAAACTCAAACATTGAGTCGATTGCAGGAGAGATTTTATTGGCCAGGACACGGAGAGGCAGTGAAAGCATGGTGTAGAAGTTGTCCAGATCATGCTACTCAGGGACGCAGATCATGCTACTCAGGGACGTAGATCATGCTACTCAGGGACGTAGATCATGCTACTCAGGGACATAGATCATGCTACTCAGGGACGTAGATCATGCTACTCAGGGACGCAGATCATGCTACTCAGGGACGTAGATCATGCTACTCAGGGACGTAGATCATGCTACTCAGGGACGTAGATCATGCTACTCAGGAACGTAGATCATGCTACTCAGGAACGTAGATCATGCTACTCAGGAACGTAGATCATGCTACTCAGGGACGTAGATCATGCTACTCAGGGACGTAGATCATGCTACTCAGGGACGTAGATCATGCTACTCAGGGACGTAGATCATGCTACTCAGGGACGTAGATCATGCTACTCAGGGACGTAGATCATGCTACTCAGGGACGTAGATCATGCTACTCAGGGACGTAGATCATGCTACTCAGGGACGTAGATCATGCTACTCAGGGACGTAGATCATGCTACTCAGGGACGTAGATCATGCTACTCAGGAACGTAGATCATGCTACTCAGGGACGTAGATCATGCTACTCAGGAACGTAGATCATGCTACTCAGGGACGTAGATCATGCTACTCAGGGACGTAGATCATGCTACTCAGGGACGTAGATCATGCTACTCAGGGACGTAGATCATGCTACTCAGGGACGTAGATCATGCTACTCAGGGACGTAGATCATGCTACTCAGGGACGTAGATCATGCTACTCAGGGACGTAGATCATGCTACTCAGGGACGTAGATCATGCTACTCAGGGACGTAGATCATGCTACTCAGGGACGTAGATCATGCTACTCAGGGACGTAGATCATGCTACTCAGGGACGTAGATCATGCTACTCAGGGACGTAGATCATGCTACTCAGGGACGTAGATCATGCTACTCAGGGACGTAGATCATGCTACTCAGGGACGTAGATCATGCTACTCAGGGACGTAGATCATGCTACTCAGGGACGTAGATCATGCTACTCAGGGACGTAGATCATGCTACTCAGGGACGTAGATCATGCTACTCAGGGACGTAGATCATGCTACTCAGGGAACGTAGATCATGCTACTCAGGGACGTAGATCATGCTACTCAGGGACGTAGATCATGCTACTCAGGGACGTAGATCATGCTACTCAGGGACGTAGATCATGCTACTCAGGGACGTAGATCATGCTACTCAGGGACGTAGATCATGCTACTCAGGGACGTAGATCATGGCTACTCAGGGACGTAGATCATGCTACTCAGGGACGTAGATCATGCTACTCAGGGACGTAGATCATGCTACTCAGGGACGCAGATCATGCTACTCAGGGACGTAGATCATGCTACTCAGGGATGTAGATCATGCTGCCAGGGACGTAGATCATGCTACTCAGGGACGTAGATCATGCTGCCAGGGACGTAGATCATGCTACTCAGGGACGTAGAGCACCGTTGCAGTGTGTCAAAGCTGGTTACCCTCTACAGGTCACAGCAGTTGCCATCGTGCGCCCTTTTCCGCGTGGACAAAGTGGGAATGCATATGACTATTTCACCCGATGGGTCGAGACATACGCTATTTCGAACCAGGAAGCTGTGACAGTAGCAGATAAGTTGGTAGAAGAATTTTTTGGGTCTGTTTTCCATGCCGGAACGGCTGCACTCGGATCAAGAGCGCCAATTTGAGTTAAATTTTATGCTGGAGATGTGCAAGCAATTTCACATCAACACAACTCCGTATCATCGTCAATCAGAGGGTTGGTCGAGCGTACCCTGATTAGTATGTTGGCTACTACGGTTCACGAGAACCCAGGGGATTGGGACAGACATTTGAAACTTTTTCTTTCTGATATTTGGCCGCCAAGCGAAGGCTTACCGGTGGATCTGGCATATGGGTCTTCTTTCTCCTATGGAGGAGTTGACGAAGCTGGAGTACTTTCGGAAGTTACAGAAGACCTTCTTAGAAGCATACTCAGAAGTCAGGAAGCAACATAGTGCCACCATGGAGAGGCAAAAGAGTTGTATGATCTGAAAGTTCATCGCCAAGAGTTTGAGGTCGGCAACTTAGTGATTAAAAAAGGGGTGGGCTGCACTGTCCATGGTCTGGGCCCTATAAAGTTGAAAAGAAACTGTCAACAGTGGCATACAGGATCCAAGATACTCGGCAGAGCAGAAGCCGCAAACAGTTAGTCGTTCACCTTGATCACTTAAAACCATGCCCACCGGAGATGATGGGCGCTCCTACTGACAGTATTCAAGCACAAGATACAGGGAGAAAGCTACTGTCGGAGCGTGACACACAGACGCAGCGACAGGTGGAAGAAGAGCTGCAGATCATGGAGGCTGCAGGTGATGACTACTGATACAATACTGGTGCTCCACAGGCAGAGATAGTCGAGACAGAAGCAGTGGGTAAACCAGGTGATCCCGTAGTAGGCGATAATCCTTTGATGCTAAATGCTCAAGACGAAGTACCACTGCGACCCCCAGAGGAAACCGTTCAGCGATACCCTCGACGAGCACGTCGAACACCAGACTATTACAAAGCAGTACCCTACTACTGAATGGAGCAAAATCTCGCAAAGGAGGGGATAGTGTAACGGGACAGCCTGCCGCCATTGAGTTGCTGTGCGCTTGCACACTATGGATGCTAGAACATTCTGAGTGTGTATATATATACAGAATTCTGTATATTGTCATGTGATATGACTGCAGATTGATCACTATTACATATGTATGCATGTGTGACAGTGTGATATGGCCTGATGTGTATGTGCACGCAAACACAAGGAGGAGCAAAAAGGTAATGAACACACATCGGGCTAAGAGTTGTGGCTGCTGCTCACCTTGCAGAACTGTGTGAGCTTGTTGTCAGGATGGAGCCCATTGGCCTTGTCTGATGAACTTCTTCAATCCCCAGTCATTTCCCTGGACAAAGCTATTGCCCTCTGACTCTCTGCAAGTGAGACACGCGTGAGTGGAAGGAGTGATAACACATGCACAAATGTACACACACTCAATGCACACAAATACATGCACATACACTCAACAGACACATGCATACACGCACACACTCTACGAGTGCACACAAATATATGCACATACAGTAGACACGTACATACACACACACATACACACACACACGCACACACACACGCACACACACACACAACACACAAACGCACACACACG